>VYXC01007878.1:2919804-2956634 GCA_013397175.1 Platysteira castanea
AAAAAAAAAAAGCCAAATTTTGGTCAGTTTTCTGCCAGAGCGAAAATAATCTGCACCAAGCCTCTTCCTGACACAACTTATTTATCTTTGCAAGCTGCTGAGCTCTGCAGTCTGATGTGTTAGAAGTCAAGTCTAGGCTCTTCCGCTTCTCCCTCCATCTCAGAGCTCCGGTATTTGCTTGTCTCCCCAAGTTTTAGCTCATGAGTCAAAGGGATGATTTGATGGCAAAAGTTTCAGTTGGCTCTGGGTGAAACCTTGAGCATTTGTTTTCACTGCAGGGAAAACTCCCATTGATTTCAAAGGGAAGCAGGACTGCAGGCGTGCGCTTCCCTTCGGAAAATCAGAGCTCCCAGATGCAAATTTAAGACTTGCAATAGACAGGTATCAGTTCCGCTAATTAAGTCTCATTTATCTTAACCATTTCACTACTTCATCAGATAGCACAGTGATAAGACACTATAAAAATATATGACAGATAGTCAAGGTCTAGACTTCTCTAATGTGGCAATTTTTTATATTATGATCTTCCTTTGTATATGCAGATGAACTGCTCTTTTATTAACTTCCCTTTGTAAGCATTTCACACGCCAAAATATCAGATAGGGCTTTGAAAAAAAAAAAAAAAAAAGGCTTTCCAAAGTGATGAGAATGAATTAGCCCATAATTGGACTGATTGGTAAAAGTTCAGTACAATGCAATAAAAGTGCACCATTATCAGGATTTAAACTTGCTATGGGGAATTTTTATTGCTGCTCATTTAAAAAATATCATCTTTGGCTGCACTCTGCAGGGACTTACCAGTGTTGAAGCAAGTAAAGAAATCTGTAGGGGGAAGGGCCTCTCATACAAATATAAGTAAAGCAAACATTTAGCTATTTTTATATATATATTACTGGAATTACACTGATTTTCACAGACCGTCATCTGTGGTTGTAGAGAGAAATAAAATAGGATTGTTAAGGTTGGAAAAGACCTCCAAGATCATCAAGTCCAACCTTTGAGCGAATACCACTGTGTCAGCTGTATGTGCTAAAGGAGAGTGGCCATGTCTCCTCCCAGGGCATCTCTTCTACAAAACTCAGCAGCAGCCCAAGAACCCCAGCATGTTTTCTCAGTTAAAATAACAGAGGAGTAATACACAAGAATTTGACTCAATACAGCAGAGACAAAGATCACAGGATTTAATGCCTAAAAACTGAAGCTGGGCACCACCCTGGCAAGAAATCCACCACATATTTTCATGTTGGAAGCAGATCAATACAAATTATGTTGAAATCTTTAACTTAAAACAGGGCGTGTTTCTCACCCCATTGTTTTGTCTCATTCAAACAAGGCCACGGAAAATGTAGGGCTTCTGCTTTCAGGTGATCAGATTCTCTTTGGTTTTCACAATCCTCTGATTTACAAATTTCTGGATATTTCCCAGTGGAGAGGCGTCCTATGATCACAGCTCCTGAAAAAAAAATTCCTCAATAAACTTATCTTGTTTCCTTTTGGGGGGCCTCCACAATATCTTGCAATCTCAATGGATGCCAAGAACCCTTCAGGATCTCATAATTCATTTTAAAATTTTGCCATTTTTCAATACCCTAATTCCCTCCCAGACTCTTGCAGAAAGAGATACTTAGTGTAACTGGAAGGTTATCCCACTGGGAATATTTTAGAGGAGGGGAAAAGTAAACTCAAAGTGCACACAGCAAACATATTAACTCATTCTTACTAATGTCAAAAGAGCCCCAGCCCATATCTGTGTCACTAAGAAGAGTGATGGAAAGATGATTGGATTTGTTGCTTTTAGATACATTTCCTAATCCTAATTATTCTGTAAGAGTACTTGGAGTAAACAAGTAGAACATAAGGGAGCTACCCAAGATGAAAATTAGCATTTTGACCTTGATCTAGAAATTTCTGGTTCTCATGGAAAAGTCTAGTCGCAAGTTAAACAAAAGCAAAAAATGTGGTCCTAAGCAAAAAAAACCAAACAACCCAAGGGCTGATCATAAAATGCTTAGTAAGGAAGGAAATACACAGAATAACCATAAATTGAAAGGTCCCTTTTGATGAACAGGAACTCCTACAAGCATCCGAATGGTGATGAAACTACCGAGTTGTGTGATCCCGCTATCAGAACCGCATCTCTTGTTCAAGGAAAATTGCCACAGCTTCTCTGTGTCTCTCAGGCTGCTGAGTATGACCTTTGTGGGGCTAAAAGAAGCAAAAAAGAGAATTGCAAGGCTTTCAAATATTTTTGCAGTAGAAAAGTATCTGTATCTTACACGATCCCTTTTATTTTGTCCTTCCGAGTCCAGACTTCTCCATTCACACAGGGATATCATTGACAGCACTAATAAACCTTTCGGGGCTGATATTGTAACTTTTGCTTTTCTATGAAATGGGGACATTATTAAAAAAAAAAAAATTGCTGCAAAGAAGTTATTTACTGTCAAAGTTTAAGAATGTCCAGGGTACTCGCAGACTGACCCCATCCTGATTCTTGGTACTGTGGTGTGGGAGAAGGAATAAAAGATGAAGCATCACAGCTTTCTGCAAGATTAGCTTGTTGGGAAGGACAGGTTGGAATTTCTGATCTGAACTTTAAAACAAAAACCTAAAGGGATTTACTTACATTTATAATCTATTCTGTAGTGTTCTAATTTACCAATTGAGATTTCATGGACTCATAGAATGGTTTGGGTTAGCAAGGACTGTAAAGATTATTTCACTGGTGAGTGAACTATTTAAATGTATCATAACTATTATTAACATTGATTTAAAAACTCCATTTTCTAATTACAATCAGTGACCATAGCACATAATTACCTTTTGAGATTTGGAATATCTAGCATAGTTCACAGGTTTTCACTTACTGAAGTCATACAGACCCATCAGAATTTCATTTTTTATGACAGCAAGGCTTAAGACCTTAGGACTATAGAGAGAGATTTCTCTTGCAAAATCTCAGACACAGGAAAACAAAATAAAATGCTTAAATAAAGGAAAGCACCCTAAATTTCCTGTCTTTCCCATTTTTAAGTCTCTTGATTGTGTGGCTTACCTCACAATTTAAAGAATGAGGTGACATGAATATTGAAAGAGTGAATAATTAAAATTTCAGCAGCAAAGAAAGACTCTCTTAGATCTTGATGAACTAAGTCATGCTTTTTAACCGTGCTTTGTAGAGTATTTTTATTAAAATTATGATGATTTATGATTAATTGACCCATATCAGAAAAATATAATAAAAAAATCAGAATTTTGCACGCTTTTTTTCCCTCTTATTTCTTGACATTTATGTCTTTAACTCAGAAGCTATTTTTTTCTTTGTCTGACAATCTCTAACTTATATTGGAAATATATTTGAATAGCTTATGCCTGTTTCTTTGAGATTGCATTAGGCTATTGATGACAGTTAAACCAGAATGCATTTTTAAACTGAAATTCAGAGAGTGTCAGAACAGAAACTGAAGTCTCTTAGGTGTTTGAATAGATTATCAAGATGATATTTTATCAGTATTAGGGATATTATAAATGTATTTATATTGCAAAAAAATAGATTCTAAAGCATTTAACACAAAAGATACATTACACTGATTTCTACTAACCCCTCAGAAATTCCTTTCAGAAATATTTTGTTCTGTGGTTCTAAAACAATGTAAGTTGTGAGGAGATAAGGGTACTGCAGTTTTAATTGCCCTTTCCAAAAGGGAAATTACTCTGCACAACCCTCTACCTGGTCACTCGTTTCCTGAATGCTTTTGGAGCAGAAGCCGGTACTGAAATATTAACACACGCTGAAATTGTGTTATCTTCATCTTATTAGAGAACAGCTGGGCAGATGTGGTTGAGAAACCCCTTTCTCTCTGACTTATTCTCATGCAGATTAAATTAAATCACCTTTTTTTTTTTTTTCACTAAACACAGAACACCAAAGAACAGAGCTGCTGCAAGACTTTTTGGAGAATTTTAGTTTATTTTTCTCTCCACCACGCTCTTCCTTTGCCAATAGTTACTCTCCCAGAAACCAATATCTTGTCACTGGAACTTCGACAGTTGAACACTGTTGAGATATGGGAGCCAGAATCCACTGGATGTAGCTCATCTGCTGTTAAACGTAGATCCTCATTTTCCTTCTGCTCCTGGGGTCCTTGGTCTCCAAATTTCTTGAAAGTTATTTGGCTCTTGGCTTCTCTTTGGGTGTGAATCAACTCCTGTGCAGGATTAAACACAGCTGCAGTTTCAGGGACAGCAAGTGAAATATTGTGAGGGAGAAACTGGTCTGGATTTGGGCTGTTTTGCCTTATGCATTCCTCCAACACTGTTCCGGTGAGCTTTCTACCTTCACACACCTCACTCAGTGTATTAGCATTGGTCAGCTACAGAACACATATTTTCAGGTTCTACTACAGAAATAATGCTTTGATGGACTTCAGCATAGCCCTTGATTTATTTCAGAAACTTTAAAAATAAACCAGCAACAGAAAAAAACTCCAAAACCCCAAAAACCCCACCACCACCACCAAAAACCAAAAAAAACCCCACCCCGAACAAACTAAAACCCCCAGTAATTATATTTTATAACTGCAGGGCACCCTTTGGGAACCAAATCTTTATAGATGGGAGCATGGCATGGCACTACACTGCAGTGTCTGTGTGGTGAGCTCCAAGCTCTGTGGAATCAGACACTTTGCACAGGGTTAATTTATGTTTGCATCCTTTATACCCTGCTACGATCTCGTCCTGGAAGGGGAAGGAGATATGAGGTTGTAGAAAGAGTGACCCTGGATATGCCCAAAGCAGCCAGGTCCATAGGAGGTGATGACCACAATCAATTTGCCACGAGCAGCAAATCTCTGTGTAGGCTCCTGAAAGAACTGCACCTTTCCTGCTCTTGGAGGACAGCACAGTGACTCAGAACAGCCCTGGCATGGCTCAGCCCGAGATCGAGGGGAGGGATGGGAAGAGCCCCCACGAATACTGAGTTTACAAATAACAGTAAATTACTGATTCTGATACTTGCTGCCACAAGCTCAAGAGAATGTTGCTTTTTATCTGCCTACGGTCCTGTTTCTCCCCTTGAAAATCCCTTGCAGGCCAATAAACACTCTCTGGCTGATGGCATCCTCTTAAGTTAGGTGTTCTTAATCCATCCTGCCATATCCTGCATCTTCCTAAAGCACCCAGCTTTAAACAAGTGCTTGATTTTAGACTGTGTAGACACACTGTGTCCTGTTTGTTTAAGTTATGCAGAAGAAAAATGCTGTCAATGTGAAAGGGTTAGTAATTTTTAAGAAAAAATATTAAAAAGAAAGAGTTTTAAGGAACTTCAGAAAATTATTTCAGTTTTGCAGGTGAGTAATCAGAAATCTTAGAAGACTTAAATCATTCACATTCACTAGCAGGGTTAGATAGGAAGGGAACCTAATTTTTCTAATGTAAGCCTGCTGTCTCTCATTGTCACGCCACTCTCACCAGTAAAGCTATCACAGAACCACTCTTCCTTCCTCTCTCATGCTTTGCACGTCCTCTGAAATGGCAAAACTTCTTCTTGCTATAGACATCAGTGAAATGAGTCTAAATGTTTTTGTAGGTGTCTTTTTAAAATGTGATGGACCATTTAGCTTGGTGTGTTTGGGTCTTGACACCGTATGCACACACATAAATATCCCAGGCCTTGGAGAGACCAATTGAAAAGGAATTTCCCAAGTGTGCTTTTCAACAGAAAATTGGATAAGCTGGACCCAAGCTTCCCATTTCCTTTTCTTTAGCATTTTGACTGCTGCATCTGCATATAAAGTTATTTTATGAGCTGCGAGGAATGAACCAAAGATCATAGCCAGGAGCTAATCTCCACATTTTAAAAATATTTGATAAGTAAGCTTGATATTACTTATTTGACAAGTAAACACCAGCGAGGATCTCTGACCTGAATTTTGGCAGGGAATCTTACACCTCGCTGCTCTCTGGTGGGAGCACCAGCACCATGCTGCTCTGCAGAGGATGCACGATGATCTGGGAGAGTATATACAAACCTCTTGGAGGGACCTGGGAGATCTGAGGCTCCCAAGGCTGGAAAATAGGTACACATAGGACAAAAGAGCATCCTGTCTCTTGGAGAACTTAGAGAAGTAGGAGTTGACAAGGTCTCCTTGCAAGGAATGGGCAAGGTAATTTAATAAAAATATTCTGTCCATGTGTGACAAAACTCCTGTAGCTTCAGGACTGGTAACATTTTTGCACTCCCTGCAAGCCTCACAAGATGGGCTTGGGGTATTGTCCTCCTGCCTCAGTTCCCTTTTCCTTCTGGCAGAATAAAAATGCTGACCTCTGTTTGCAACCACCAACACAACATTTACAATCGTCAAGGTAGATTTGTTTCAAAAAGAAACACTATATGAAATTTTATGAACATGATGACTTGTGGAAGGATGCAGTTGGCTGCTGCAGCTACAGCGCATCCAGAGGAACATCCCAGGCTACTCCAAGCTGCTGAACACTCCCCTGGTTATACATAAGGACTAAGGATTTGACCCCCTGGGCTACTGTGGGGCAACTACAGACTGTTCACTTGTGGCAGATGTTGCAGTGTTTTCTAGTTCTTCTTTCCCTCCTGCTATGAATGCTGTGAAGAGATAAAGAACAAAGGAAACAGAGATGAGCTGATGGGCTTCCTCCTTCTATGTAACAAAATGAAGGTTAATTTATCAAGAGGAACTGCTGCAGATTTCATGAGATACATACAGCTTTAAGCCCAAGCAATCACCATTGCCAAACTAGTCTGCTCAATGGGATAAAATGCCTTCCCCGTGCCCACTGAGTGGGAAATCAGTTGATCAGAGGCATTTTCACCACCAAAAAGCATTTTTGCATGCTGCCTCTAAGATGACCTTTTATAAATCCCACCAAATCCTAGCTGGCTTCCCACCATGTTGCTAATAGTTTGATCTGTGACCTGCTAATGAGGTGCATATTGTTTCACCTCCAGTAAAGGTATTAGGATGTCTACTCAGTTCTGCAGCACCACAGAGATTATAGTTGCTTGTGCCAGGAGGAAAAGGAATTTCCAGGGCATAAGTCATCATTTAGAGTTATTAACAAAGGGATTTATTATGTTGCTCTGTTTCAAACAGCAGTGTACACGATGCCTAGAGCATGCCAGAGTGCAGCTACCTACCACATAATGTCCTAATGAATCACCACGTGCTGGAGGAGCTGTAGAACCTCAACATTCAATCTTCCATTTCTCCCCCCACACACCAAATAGACAAATAAGGCCAGAATGGCTTTGCACTTTTATCAGGTAAAAGTGATCTCAGGAAGATGAGTACATTGAAACCGCATTGAGAAGAATGTGGGGTGGGGGGAAAATCCACTTTTGGGAAGAAAAAAAATAGAAAAAAAAGTCTTGGTGCAGCAAAACAGTTTTAATGCAAAGTTAGGTGTTAACCCTTATCCCCACGGGCATGGGGGGCTGTGTCTGTGCCCAGACAGTCAGTGGGATCTTTAACCATGACTTCAGGGCCTGCAGAGTCAAGTCCTACTGTAAGAAGAACCTTGCTTTCCTGAGCTGGGAAGATGAGGCTGACTAAAGGCTATTGAATCCTGCCTGTCCATGCTTGCCCTCTCTGTAATTTATTGTAATTGAAGGCCAAAGGCTCTCTCCTCTAAAACAAGCAGTTAAGAAATAATTACTGGACCAGGGTTCTGTGAGTTTTAATTAAACAATGTTTAGAGTACATATGGAGTTCTCCAGGTGGCAGGAGAGACAAATTATTATTTATTTGCTTTTGCTCATTTTATTTGCATTTTCAGGCTTAAAGGCTAAAAGAACTATGTTTTGTTCGGATTTTGCTTTCAGTAAAAGTGCTATAAATTTTCTTATTTACTCCATATGGAAGCAGACTCAATTAATATTTATTTGTCTGCGGTTAATAGCTCAAATAATCTCTGAAACGCCACAGTCCTCTCTGGTTGTGTTTTGGGAGAGGTGGAAAAAAAATCTCAAACATATCATTAGACTCTGTTTGATAACTGAGGAATTGTTGGCATTTTTCAACACTCTGTTTTCATTTCAAATTCCCACTAATGCTTTTTTGAGGGACAACTTTTCCCCTGGGAAAACCTTCTTTCACCTTCATGAAAGTAAGTTGTTTTATCTTGGAAGAGAGCCAGCCTTTAAATGGACTGAGAAACAAGTTCATCTCCCTCCACAGACTCCCTCATCCTCTTCCTCCCTCTCTCCTCCCTCCCCCAACCATGCCCTGTGTTAAGCAGTGGGGTTGAAACAAGCCTTGTAGTCCATCCCCTTGGCAGATTGCAGTATTTCTCCTGCTTCCATTTATTGATCCTTCCAGCTGATGAGCCATAGGATTTTGGGCTTTTACCTTTTTGGTAAATTGTTGATTATTTTGATAGTTTACCGGGGAGAAGGCTGATGACATCCCGAGCAATGATTTTTAGGACCATTTAACATCTCAAAAGAAAGAGTTTCTTAGAAAAGAGACAAGTGACAGAGATACCTTCTATTTTCAAAGCAAAGCTTGGGTCAAATTCTGCTTCTACTGAACTCTGTGGCACGGCTCCCACAGCTTGTGCTAAGAGGAAGCTTGGGCCCAGGGGATGATGAAGCCAGTGATTATACAGCACATTATGCTAAAGAAAAATTAAATCAAATGCAGCTGCTTTTATATAATTCAAAGACAGAACTCAGTGTTTTCTTAAATTATTTTGGTTTCTTTTTGCCTCTCCCCTCTCTGCACACTGATTTCTTGCCTACAAAGAAAAGCTTCAAAGAACATAAGAAAATCCAACCCTTTTATTTAAGTTTTGCTTTTTTACCCCCTTTTTAATCCATTTAAAAAAAAATTAGGAGACGTTTCTTCTACTTGACTGTGATGCAAAAAATCCTGGTTTTTAGTTCCTTTGGTGCTGCCTTCATGGTGTTAGGGGACTGAAAACTGCTTTAAAGAGGGAGAAGCTGTTGTCTCGACCTCAGCTTTAGAAAAGTTCCACCATCCTCTTCAATCAAACAAGGATTTCAATGTCAATTCAAAAAGACTTGTTTTGAAACTAGAATCTACAAACTGCTTCTTACTGGAGCCTAACCTATCTAAAAAGGTAGATCAGAAACCCCCACTGGGTTTGGTAAAAACTGCATAAACCAAGCTCAAAATTCACCAGTTTCTGCTACGTGGAAAAAAGTCATAAAGTTAAGAACAGGGTTTTAATGTAAACAGACACATTGCAAAGTGCAGAATATTATGTCTCTTCCTGGAGACATAAAGGGACTTCCTAGCGGAGTCTTTAGCTGGAAAAATTTGAGTTTTTATTGAGTCATTGACATGATTCCAGAGTTAAGGGCATTTTCTTGTTGCTGCTCAGGTGCTGATTCATCAAACTTCTGGAGCCCACATGAAACCTGAGCATGTTTGTGGTTCCACTGAGTTCAACAGGGGCACAATCACATGAATAAAGAGAGATATGTGAGTGCCTTTCTGAATCAGGGCCCTGTGCCAATGACAAAACTTTCATTAGCAAGATCTACCATCAAATAATTTCCCCTAGAAGATTATGTTTGCCTGCTTTACTAAGTAGGTTGATATTTGGTTCTGCATTTGAATATAAGCGGACACATTATTAGCAGGCCCTTGACAACCAGTGTTTGTGGAAATAACATTGGTGATAAATCTTGATAAATGTTAAGGTTTGTGCATGTCTTTGCCAATCTTTGTATCCCTCAAGAAAAAACAATTGCAACCACATAAGTAAATTCCCCACAGATGTGGAGGAAGAATGTCTCTGATGTAACTCTACTATTTTTAATTATTTTTGAGACATAGTCGATGGCTCTGAGAGCATCTGAAGTTGTGACTAAGTAGATAATTTTACACACAATGAAATGCAAAATTTAGCACATGTATTTTGGAGAATCCTTTTTTTTTCTCCTAGGGACAGGAAGTGAGAGAAAAATGCCAAGGAGAATAAAACAAAAAAGAATGAGAAATTTTTTTTATGAAATTGTTAGGGAAATGGCACACTATCAGGTTGCATGCATTCATTTCGCACATATAATATACTTTGTCCTGGAAGAGATGTCCATAAAAGCCTCTCAATTCAGTCATTTGACAGATGAGATCTGTTCTTGATGTCAGAACTGAGTTACAGGTCTTCTTCTATTTTGCTGCAGTGATTCTTATTCCGTTTATCTTTGTCCCTACACAGTATATCAGTATAAATTTATATGTGTGTGTGCACATTCTATACATACAGACTATCTTTATTATGCAGATGATAGCAGTGTTAAGCTTGCTGCAGAGGGCATCTCTTTCATATTTCAGAGGAATGCTAGGCAAGGAGATCTATTCTTGAAGCCCACAACATTAGAATAAGAATGAAATCATTTTCATAGCCATGCAGTGGGGGAAAAAACAGTAAAACTCTGCAAACAATAAACCCGGAGCCCTTTTTTTATGACATGCAGCAAAACAAAACCTTGTGTTGAAAATATTTAGAGCAACCTCAGCACTCAGGAATGGAGTTACTGAGGCTGATTCAACACCATCAGAGAGCAAAGTGGGTGGAAATCATTACTGTCCTCCATCCTGGCACAGGCTCCTTCTACTCCCACCTCACTTGGTGCAAATGAGTACAAACACAGCGCAGTGGAAACACGGAGCCAGTGTTCTGTGCAAAACGGCAGATTCCTGTGTTTTTTAATATTTTTCTACTGTTCTTTTTTGTGTGCTCTTAAATTGATGCTATTGCTGTTATTATTATCAAATTAAAAGCAACACATCCACTTTATGGGCTCAGGTTTCTGTTTTCCTCTGCACACATAAAAGAAAAGCTTATTAAGCAAGTTCTGTGACCTGTGAAATTACTGAAGTCACTTTCTGAAGACTTTCAGCGTAGGTTTTCCACAGGCTGGACATTAACTGTTGTCTTCCATGACCTCTCTGGCACCAAGTCATACTGAGGCCTTTCTCTCAGTCCAGACTAATTGGGAATTTCTCATTACTCAGACACCTATTTTTAAAGAAATCTTCAGGATTCAATATCTTCAGAACTTCAACTCTTTTGATGAATTGTGTTCAAACCAATCACCAATATTTAAAAAACAAAAAAACCCCAGAACATCTGAAGGAGGGATGGTCAGCAAACAAACAATTAATCAATGTGATTGCCTCGGAATTTTTTTTTTTTTTTTGATAAAAACAAATTTTTTTTTTTCACAAAAAACAATATTTGAGCATTTTTTTTAGTATCCCCAGAAGTAAGTATTCATCTCACTTAGGCTTAGTTGTCTAGTTAGGCGTCTCTTTGGAAACTCTTACCTAGAGGGGGTAATCTGGATAACATTTAAATGTTGCTTCCAACTCAAAATATTGTATGATTTTATGCCCTAGGATGAATGGGCATGCATGGGGAGAAGGTGTCCTGAAATATATACCTCAAGCAAACACAAACAACAGATCATATAGATAACAGATGTACCAAAAAAAACTACTTAGGGACAATTCAATGTCAAATGTTTCCTCAGCCCTGGGTCCTAATTTTACCACAAAGAGTGTCTACCTACACTTATGGAAGCACAGCTGATTTTGGACTGGATTCACAGATGTCAACTGAAAATGCTGCACAAAATCTACCTTTAGTTCTTTCAAGCTGTGCAAAATAAATCCTCAGAAAATCTAAAAATCAGAGAACTGCAAACTGAGGTGCCTAACAGAACAGCCCTTGGCTCAGATTGCACCTATAAATGCAAAAAGGGAGCTGGAAAAACAGCCTTCTTTTTGTGGGGATTTTTTTTTTCATTAAAAATAATCTGTGTAATTAATTAACAATGCATTTGTGAATGATTAAGTGCAGAGAAAAGCTGCTGAGAAAGGATTTTAAAAGCTGTGCTAGTGTAAATCATTGCAGTGTAAGACTTACTTCTACACAGATAATATATCCCCAAATGCCTTTGAAATTCTGCAATAAGTGAGAGGAATAGAAAATGAAGGGTAAGAGATACCGTAAGCAAACTGCTTCTTAACATCTCTATCAAGGCAATACATTTTACCTCGGCACTTTAAAAATGCAAACAGAATCTTTAACTCCTAAGATCAATTGCAAGCACAGAGAAACTCTGGGTTTAGAAGAAGCATTCTGTCTTGTCAAGCTCACCTTATCATCGTGAAAGAATAAACAGCGTAATTATTCTCACCTTTTTGTTTGTTTTCTAATTGGATCATTTATTACTTTCGGGAAATTCAAATCCACATCAGATTTATAGCGTGAGGCTTCTGAAATATTGCTTTGGTTATAGAAATGTCAAAGCTGGCAGGTAAGCTGTCTTGTTGTCTCAGGAGTCTTTTGCATGAGCAAAAATTATGGAAAAGGCCTTTAGAATTGAGTAAGTTCAACAATTTGTTTCTGTATTATGCATGGATGAAAACTCTGTTCTTTTACCGATATTTGAGGTCCATTTATCAGCCTATGGGTTATAACATTGCTGTGCTTGAATCAAACACACAAAGGATTGGATTGTAACTGTTCTGTTTTGCAGAAGGTATTCTACTTATGGGTTGGCTGCAACAGGATTTGGATGACTCTTAACACAATATTTCTGGTTAGTTACCAAATATCTACCAATGTGAACCATGACTGATCCTGAAATGGCTCCTCTGCATTCCTTGTAAACTCTAAAGTGCTCAAATCGTTTCTTGTTTAGCACTGAATGAAGTTTGTGTTCTTTGATGCTCAGCAACACAAGTGTGTGCTATGCCTTTCACTAAAAACTGCAAAGCAAGGCCTAAAACACCATCATGTAAAATATGTACCATAGGAAACTTGGTTTAACTCTTGATGTTCAGGAAGTTTACTCATGGCTTCATCACATCATTTTGTGTCAACCCAAACAGATAGCATATAGTATTTCTTCAGCTATAGAATGAGAAAAACACAGAATCACAGAATGGTTTGGGTTGGAAGGGACCTTGGGGATCCTCTAGTTCCAATCCCCTGCCATGGGCAGGGACACTTTCCACTAGACCAGTTTGCTCAAAGCCCATTCTAGCTTGGCCATGAATATCCTGCCAATTAGGCATTTCGTGTGTTAAAGGGATTGATTTTCTGTGTTCAGCAAAAAATCTCAGACAACAAGGAGGAGCTCAAGGCATTTGATCTAAATCTTATTGAAGTCACTGGAAAAAACTGGGTTTGAAATCAGCCACCAGCCTAATAAGCTGCCATGACATAAAGAAAACTCTGGCCACAACTGATGACGTTCCTACACACGAGAATCTCCCATCAGCACAAAGTGGTGGTGCATGGAAGTGGCTTTCTGTCTGATAAGCTTTATCTCTACCCAAGATAGGAAGAAGCAGTCGAGGGGGGGATATGACTGTCTGTGCACATGAACACCGTGCTGGTTCCCATGGGTGCCCTTTACAAACAGCAAAGGAAAATGGGTGTTTTTAGGACTTGGTCCATCTAATTTCATTTGGAGGCTTAAATTTAAAAAACAACATTGACTAAGCAGTAGGAGAGTTCATTTAGCTTCTAAGTATACACTGGAAGAATAATTTGGAAGTGTGCATCCATATAGAGAATGGTGAGCAGATACTCTCATGAACACTCAAATATTCCCTAATAAAAAGTAGAATTACATAGCAGGGGCCTGTTAGAATTGCAGGGAGATAGAGAAGAACAGAAATAAAAGAAAGAAGGAGGATTCTGCTCCTTTAAAAAAAAAAAATTAATTTTTGGGATTTTTTAAGAGTGATGTTTTAGAACTGGTGATAAATCAGGAAGATTAGAACTTTATCTTCCTTTCTTCAAACATATATATGCAGTTCTTAAAGGCTGTGAAGGTTTATGAGATAACAAGCAAAGAAGCCAAAACAGAAAGTAACTATTTATCTATGTACCTCTCCTTAGAGTTTTCATTAAATTACATTTTTAAAATAGTGAAGGTAAATGTGATCCAATCCTTAAATATAGGATTAATGAATTTTGTAATTTTCTTATTTCCCACAACAAGACCAAATATTGTTCAAAAGCTGTTCAAACTCAGTTTCTAGTGAGAAGAAGAAAACATACAAAAATTTCAGTTTCACTGAACTTAAGTAAAAACATTTAGATGTTCCTAGTAACTTATTTCAGAAATTATTTATTATTCAGCAAAAATGAGTTATTATTCTGTATATTTGGTATAAAAATATTTCTGTAGGATAATGTGCAAATATTTCTGGGGAAAAATATCTCATCCGTCCAAGGTATATAGGACCATATTTATTTAGGACATCAATTGCTTTTAGGCATTAGGAATTGGGATGTTGTCAGCGTGTTTATCTTAAAAAAAACCCACGCTGAAATTTTAAAAATAGAAAACAAAATTTAAAAAACCCTAAACAACTGCAGAAAAAGAAGCTGTAGAAAATATGGGAACAGCAAGCAAACAAATTACGGATTAGCCACAGGGGTTTTTTGAGGAAATTATAACAAAAATTGAGAGCTTGTCATATATTTCCACAGATAGTACAGAAAGCTAAGATTATCAGAGCAATCACAGATAAAAACACGGGATAGCATGGTGAAAGTCAGTAATTTAATGTGCTAAGATAAAATGCTTCAATACTTTTGTAAGTATGTAAATTATTTTTAAACCATGCATGACAGCAAAACTCCTCTGCCCCTGAGTATCTGGACAGTACTGCAGGAGAGGGACAAATTAATTCTGAAGTCCTGAACCTCTGTTGCTGCAAACACAAATATATACAACACTAAAAGCACACAAACAAATAATCTCTTTAAATAACAAGTTTGGTGTGTTTATGTATTTATTTTGACAGATCAAGGCCAAGGTTTTTCGTCTTGGTCAGGAAACAGCATCTAGAACGTTTCCTACTGCCGATGAAATTCATTAGGGTTTTGTGTCACATTTAGATCCATGATAAGAAATCCCCCTAAATGTAACAAGAATGAGGATTGATTCTTTGCTTTAGCTTTTATTCAATTACTTGTCTAAATGACAAGCAAGAACCCTGAGCCTAGGTGGGACCTGCTGCAGTTCAGTTATTAAAGCCAAAGATTAGTAGTCATATCACCTTGAGTTTAATCCTCTTTTTTTTTTTTTTTCTGGTTCACAGTAACCTTAGGCAAAATGGATTCTTTTTCCTTTATTCACCTGCAAAACAACAGGTTGTAATAATTTTGAGCTGCCTCTGGGTTGCTCCCTCATAATTTATTTTTTTTTTAAGCGTAATAAATACATTAAAAATGCTTTCAGATGACAACTGCAAAGAATGATAGCACAAAGTACTATCACCATTGTAACCTGCAGAGCTTTGTCTAGCAACTGAACAAGCCCTTAATGACAAAGAAAGCTTGTGGAAGGCTGTTACATCAAATGACTTGATGTAAACCAGTGCTGTTCACTGATATCTGCTCTTGGAACCACATTATCCCAAACAAGGATGTGGCCCAAATCCTTTTATTCTCAGAAATTTGGGCCTCTGGTGAATCTTTAATATCTTAATATTTATTTAGGGCAGAGTGCGAAGCAGCGTCTCCAGGCTGAGCTGGGATTGTTCCAGCTCTGCCCAAAGGGTCGGTTCCCCAGGAACAGAGGGTTACACTTGGCCAGGGCACACCACGGTGTGGACATGGAATTTTCTAGACCCACACGGGGACCAATTTATGCTCTGAAAGCCTAAAATATCTTAGTACAGCACAAAAACAGCTACCAATTCGTGGCCGGTGTCTGGCAGCCACGTTCTTTCCCTCAAATCAAACCACTCACAGAACAAAGGCCTCTCTGGTCCACTTTATTACAGGAAGGAAAATCCAGCTTTTTACCAGCATGGGTCGGAAAAAAATTAAATATTCAAATTTCATTTAAAAAAAAAATGGCACTGGTTTTCACAGAACTTCTTTTAGCCCTATTCAAAGTATTCCTTTAAATAGATCTTTCCTTCTTTCACACTTTTTCCTGTATAATACATCTTTCGTTCACTATCTTTTTCCATACACATCATTTGTTCTAAGCAGAGAGAAAGCATTTATTAAACAAAGCAGATTTGGTCTTAATTCACTTAAGGTCTTGCTCTTTTTCTCATTACAGGCTGAGTTAAACAACATTATTAAAGCATTTTCTTAATGTTTTTGAACTTACCTTAATTTTTCTTTTTCCCTCCACTAATGGGAAATGCTGTTACTCATTCTCAGTCCATCTGCCTAATAGAAACTAGCTTCTGACAATTAAAGTGCTAGCATGTAAATTCTTGAATGACATGCCCCTATCTGGAGATTAATTTGTGCAATTCATGACTGATGAGATGCATTATTATCTGCAAACTTATCACCTCTCTTACCCAAGTTCCAGCTCAATCTGATCTTTGTTAAAGCTAAGTGAGAACAAATGCACTTCTTGAGAACAATGGAAAAAGGTGCAAAATACAGTACATTTTGTTTAAAACATTTTTTAGAGACACTGTCTGTGGGTGTTAGTATAGTTATGAATCATTATATAACCAAACGAAACAAAACAAATTAAAAAACAGAAAAGACACTTGTTCTTAGAGAATGAAAAGTCTGCCAAAATGCTTCCCACCTTAGCACCAAAAAGGGCAAAAAATGGAGTTCCAAAGGATTTGAAACTGCAAAATTATGATTAGGGAACATTAAGAAAAACTAACACTCACTGACATTTGGATAAATGTTGTTTTCACTTTAAAGAAAATTCCTACATTCAGTCAATCTCCTTTGTGACTAGTCATGAAAGCCTTCCCCACCTTATCTTCAAGAGTTTCTTCTAAGAAAACTGAAGAGGATGGTTCATTCTGGGGGCTTGTTGCTGCATTTAGGGAGTATGGTTGCTCACACAGCGCCGACACGAAGGCTGTTCCAAAGTTACTGTTGTGACACAACAGCAGATTTCAGCACCTTCAGTCAGATAAATGGAATCAGGATCAGCAATCCAGCCCCAGTTATCATGATCCATGGTCAGTCTCACAGTCCTAGCAACACAAATATTATTTAGTATTTTTTGCCACCTGTCCCAGACTTGTATGTGGCAGTGGAGACCTTAACTTGCAACTGGGGAGTTTTGCATGAACATGATGGCAGCTGAGAGGTCTGAAAACCAGTTCCACATCTTAGAATCGTACAAGCATACCATTGTTTAGATTGGAAAATGCCTCTAAGATCGAGTCAAACCATTGGCTTACAATTTCCAAGTGTACCATGTTCCTAAGTATCACATTTACCTGCCTTTTGAACACCTGCAGGGACTGTGACCCCCACAGTTCCCTGGGCAGCTGTTCCAATGCTTGACAAACCCTTGCGGGGAAGAAATTTTTCCTAATGTCTAATCTAAACCACTGGTACAACTTGAGGGCATTTCCTCCTGTTCTATCCATCTTCTATGGACCTACCTTGCAGGGTGGTTATTTTACCTGTTTTGGCATCTATTTCCTCTCCCCTCCTTCACCTGCCTGGTCAATTTAGGCTGCAATCTCTCTGAGCCTCTCTGGTTTTTTCAGTGTGAGGTGCTGATTTCCAGAGAACTTCTCAGTATTATCACAATCAAATGAAATCACTATGTCCAGAAGACGGCAGGAGTTGAAATCTGGTCTCACATACCCTGATAAATGCTGACAGAGTCATCCATATCAAATGACATGTCACATCAGACTTGAGCTTCTCTTACTAAGCACTGTAGTAGAATGATACTTTCTTCTGTCAAAAAGCTGTTCTGGTTTTGGATAGAGCAAAACCTCCAGTTTCTGTGGTACAGGCACAGTCTCAGTACACGTGATTTCTATAGCTCTTTAACCCAACCGTCCTGGCCACAGAAAAAGGCTGGAATGAGCAAAACTTTAAAGTAAACAGCAGAAGGAACCTGAGGACTGCTAAGTGCTGAGGACATACGGATGTCTTGCTGGAAAATTAAAACAAAACAAAACCCGGGAGCCTTTTTTTTTACATGGGGTTCAAGGAGCTTTAGTGGAAGACCTCAAACAGTTCTGATACTTAGTTTTAGTTTAATTCTTACCTCAATGTGAAGAAATCCTCTGTAACATATAAACAGCACTGCCAAGGGCAACAGTTTGTTTTTAAGATCACAGGGGAGTGAAAGGGTTGGGAGGGGAAGAGAAGCCTAAAACTTCTCAAAGACTCTTGCAATGACTTTTCCTTCCTGTTCTGTGCATTGATCTCCTCTGCTCAGATTAAAACCTCCAGCATCTGAAAGACACCCACAACTGACACCTATTCCACTAGACTGAAAACCATTTAAAAATTATGCTGCACTGTTTTTTTTTGTTGTTCTTTTTTTTTTTTTTCCAAAGTCACGGAATGATCAGAGTGGAATAGATTTAAGACAAGGTTATTTACATTAAAAAAAATTTGATCGCTTGTCTAACAGCAAAACATTGTTATGTCATTAAATGATAAGGACTGTATATGGCACAAGGATATCTGTTCTTTTCATAACATTGAACACATTTCTTATCCTCCTGACATTACAGTAATTTAACTTTGCAAAGTTATATTCAGATGCTGCTAGTTTTAAATGCTCCTGTACATGCTTATACAATTCATATTATGATATCCATTCTCAAAATAACTGTCAAGCCCTCCTGCTTTAAAGAAGACACAGTGTGTTGCCCTGAAACACTGTATACTGCAGAAGCAGAGCAAGAAGACTGTTAAAGAATGTTAAAACAATGATGTGGATTATTATTTCCTTGCATGGTAGAATCATCATTTATCAAAATATCATTTGGCAAATTGCATTTCAAAAGAGATCCTGTTCACAGCACAGGACTGAGGCTTTCGTTTGTTTGAGAAAGGGGGTGGTTGGAAGACTTTCCTTTTTTTTTTTCTTTTTTTTCTTTTTTTTTCCTTTTCCTTTTTTTCTTTCTCTTTTTTTTCCCCTTTTTTTTTTTTTCATATTTCATATCTAGGGACATGAGTAACGTCCCTGGATATCAGAAAAAAGAACACTGCATTCAGCCCTGGTTCAGCCTGGTTGAGAGAAAATGCAAGGCTGAATCCTAAAAAGCAGCATTGTGTTCATAATCTACTCAGTAACCCTCAGGCTATGATTCAGCTCCCTTGGGTTTCCCAGTCACTGAGTCACCTTGATCAGGATCCTGATTACTGATGGCTCCCCTGTAGTCAGTGGGGAAAGATAAGCTCTTATGAAGACTCAGGGTAGGAAGCCCAAACCACCCTGGGGGGTGACATCAGCCATGTGGAATAACCCATGCCCAAGAGGCTCATTGCTGCAGACCACCCCTTGGACGTAAAATTCAGGAAGGGAAATGCCTTTTGCTACTCTTTCCCTTTCATAACGAGAAAATATGTTTGTTTTGGAAGGGTAAAGCAGAGAAATAGTTGTTGTGTGTTGAGCAAAGACCGGGGAAGTGAAGCAGATGCACTTCAGAGAGCTCTTTCATGGCAGGAAAGGGAAATGGTTTAAAGATCATACAGCAGTACAGTAGGTTTGCTCACCTTTCACTTCAAAGGTTCACTCATCTTCTGTTCCATTTTGGGCACTGGGATGAGTTTATGGGTTATCTCATTTGTTCGGCTGTATTTAAAACAGCCTTCCCACACCAAACCATGCTGGCTAATACCAACCATGGTCTGCAACACACTTGCTGTAGTACTCTTAGCCAAGTTTAATTGAGATAGCACAAAATACAGGAAACTTCTATAATAGCCTGAGTTGGAGACAAAAATTAAAATAAGTACGCTAATATCAATCCTGTTGTTTTCATAGGAAAATGCTGTGGCAGGAGTGATCTAGGTCAGTGAAGGTTTGAATAGCACCTTCAAATACCACCTCTGTTAATAAAGGTGATTGAAATCTGAGTGTTCAGTGATCATCAGTGGTGTTCCTCCATGGTGTTCCTCAGGGATCTGTCTTGGGCTGGGTGCTGTTTAACACCTCTGTGGGGAACACAAACAGTGGGATTGAGTGCACTATCCTCCACTCTGCTGATGACACCAAACTGTGTGGTGCAGTTGACACACTGGAGGGAAGGGATGTCACCCAGAGGGACCTGGACAGGCTTGAGAGGTGGGACCATGCAAAGCTCATGAAGTTCAACAAGGCCAAGTGCAATGTCCTGAAGCTGGGATGGGGCGATCCCAAGCTCAAACACAGGCTGGGCAGAGAACGGATTGAGAGCAGCCCAGAAGAGAAGGCCAGGTGTGTTGAAGAGAAGCTGCCAGGGTTGGGACAGACACCCAAGCTGGCTTAATGACTTATATGCCAAGACCTTGTTTTAAACATCCTTTCATTTTGAAAGGCTCTAAGATACTTCTCCATTGCTGATTAGATGAGAAGTTAAAGAATCTGGTGGATTCTACTGACCCTTACCAGACATGTCAACTTCACTGACTGTTGTCCTGGTTTTTGCTAAGCCTTCTGTGTATAATATGGAGTCAAAATTCTTTCTCACGGAGTTTCATGTAAACAATAGTCAATGTTTATCTAACCGTCTTTTCTGTTTTTCATTCCTTTTGTGATAAGAGGAAGTTTGATGAGCATCCTTTTCTCCAGTGGGATTGAGGAGGAAGTAACGTGTCCTCCAATCCCTGGTAGAATTAAGAACCCTATAAAGTATCAGAGATGTAAATAAAGTCTCTCCTTTTCCCTCTTTCTGATGAGCCTAGCAGGTGTGAAAGTGTCCTTTATTGTGCCTTCACCAGCACAACTGACCAAATTAAAGATCCAGGAATTGTCCCAAACAGTGAAGCAGTGGAAAAAAGAAGGACAATTCTGTTTTCATTGTATATACAGATGCTGATGAATGGAGAAGACTTGGCAAATTTCATTAATAAATGGTTGACTGAAATCTAGGGTACAATCAAGTTTGCCATCCTCTACGTTTCCTGTCTAATGACTGTAATGTATTTGGGGGAAAAAACTAGATAAAAAGTTAAAACAGGTCTTCTCCATTTCTCTAAACCCTTTGTTCTTTGAAGTCATGCACAGAGTCACATATCCATGTCATTTCAATGTTAGTTTTCCTGTCAAAATCACTACCTTCACCACTGCTGACCACAACTGCAGCAGTATGGGGTCACCTTGTGTTAAATACTGATAATGTGCTGAGTTGCCTTTTCACTTCCAGGGTGCATCCTCTGTTAGGCAAACAAAGCAACACTAAAATGGTTAATAGGAAAATATTTTGCAGAGATCTTGACAAGCAGCGGGGTTACATATTGGTTAGAAATGTTCACAGCAGAATCAAGCTGAGCACAAGTCCCCAGCCATGGATGAGGAGCAACACACTGGGCTCTGCCAGTGAGCAGTGCCAGGGTACTGGAGTGTGCACAGTGAATTGTCAAAAACATCCCGGGAAACGCAAAAGAAATAGGCTGGATTCTGCCCCATGAATCACCCGGCCAAATTAATCAGAGACTCTTCGACAAGTCATGAAAGACAGATTTTATGACATGGAGGGAGAAAAAAAAAGTAATCAGAATCTGTCATTGTGCCAAATCAATCAGAATTTGTAGACTGGATCCTGAAACTCACTTGTTAAAGTATGTTAAAAAAATCCCAAAAAAACCAAACTGGGATAAAAATTTGGACTCTGACAGTATGCTAATTCACTAGTTAAAACTGATAAAAATGGGTAAAGCAATCTGAATACAAGTTGTGACATTCAAATATGGGACTTAAGACTGAAATCTGATGCTCTGAAAGTCATAAACATGGACATGTTTTCAGGTAAACACAAGGATTTTTTTCATGTTTATCAAACACCAAAAGAATGCACTGTAATGAGCTGCTGCTATCGGACCTACAGCTTCGGGAAGTTGTGCTGATGATAAGAATTTTGATCAGCATATGTGCATCCTGTACAAAATAGATATATCCCTTTCCTGGTTTTGCACAAAATCTTACAATGCAATAGTTTCATACTGATTTGCTAGACATAAAAGAAAAAAAAAAATCTTTGTAATTCTGTATCCCGAAAAAAAAAAAATTGAAATATCTAGCACTAAGAGAATGGAAATTGTAGCGCTTTAGATTAAACTTTCAAAATTAACTCCATCTCAAAATTCAATTTCCCTTTTACCACTCATTTTGTTAGTTAATAAAACAACAAAAATAATAGGAACAGCAACACCTTTTACAAATTCCTGTCACATTTCCTATTCAAACTGCTGTCATCTTAAGCCATCTCAGACTTGGGAAATACTGAAATGTTTAGGATGCAGTTGTGTTTCTCCTAAATGAAATGCAAATGTTGAGTTCAGGCATATATGACTTTAGATTTAGTTGTCTGGTTTCCTTTAAACTTGATTTCTTTTGTAGATCTCATTGAGACTTGAGGAAAATTGTTTCAGTGGTTCCAGTCTTCCAGCAGCTTAAATTTGGAAAGATATAGATTAAACTGAGATTAAGTTAATAAAAGAACCACAGGGATATAAAAAAAAGAAAAAAGGAAAAAAGGAAAGAAAATTTCCTTTGCATATATTTTAATAAAAGGGTCTAGGAAATATACCTATGCTTTTCATATTCCTTCAACATTTTCCTACATATTTTGCTTGATAATTAGGTTATTACATGAAAAGCAAAGAATTGTCCTCAATTTCAAAACAGCTAAGCACATCCTCAACTTTCCGCATAAAACTGCAGCCACATGAAGTCTTCAAAACAAATAACACTGCTCCCTAATATAAATGCACACAGGCATGTTCACAGGTCTGTGTTTCAAGGTTTGGTTGCTAATCATTTTTTATTTGTCCTAATTACATTTTTAATTGAAACATACAAGAAAAAATGTGTTAGGTTCACTCTTGACTAATTCACACTCAATCATCTTAACATAAAAAAAATAATATAAAACCCCAAACATTTACCTTTCAGTTGAATCCAAGCATGGATAGTTCCAGCCCCTCACATTTATTTTGAGAAAGTTATGAGTGTTTGAGAAAAAAGGGGAGGGAATAGGCTGGAACTGACTTATGAATGCCATATCATGTAGCTAAATCCTGTTTCCCTCTGTTATTACAGAATGTTGCTCCTTCCCTGCAGATTAACAAATAAAGAAAAATATATACTAAAAAGATTCCAGTCTTTCCAAACTATGTATTATACGCACTGCTTATGGTTGCTTTGATCTTTTCAATTTCAAAATTGTAAGTCTATTAAAGGTTTAGTATACTAAGAGTCAGGAGCTAATCTTACGTTAAAATGATTTGAATCACAATAGTGTAAAATGTTGATACAACCATATATGTAATTTATTTAGATGCCACTCAAAGGCCTCTTAAATGGTGGTCTCACTTTTCAGTGCTCGAGGGAACACACCTGAGTCTGGTTCCTTCTTTCTGTAGAGAAGCCACCAGGCTTCAGCCCTGACACAAACTCAGGAACAAGAACTTCATTAAAATGTCCATGTTCATCACTCTCACTGCAGGTACCTTGACCTGTTGTAGAAACTCCATAGAAACAGAGAATAAAACCAACAAATTAAACCCAACCCATGCTGATATACACTGGGAGCTGTCAGGGTTATGTTCTTGGTGAATGAATCTGGTTTCTGTGTGCACAAGAAGTATCATGTGAGTAATGACAACTCTTCAGTGCTCTTTCTAAAGTTCCTTGCAAAGGACAGATCAACTCTTCCATGATCCATAAGGTGAAAATATCTCAGTTCATGTGCCTGAAATGTATTAACACAACTGCAGAAATCACAGAACTATACAATTTGCCGTGAGGGTCAAAAGCCCTGATGTCCATCATTCATGTTAACTGGACAGTGAAATAATTAGTTGGAGGGTGTGTTTCTCTGATGAATGGTCAACCTAAATATTTTATGGCTTCTAGCTCCAGGACTTAGGATTTCAACAAACAAGATATTGAGCATACTACTTCTGATCCTAAAGTGACTTAAAGACATATGTAAGTGTATCAAGGCACAGAAGACTCTTTCGTTAAATTTATTAATCATCTAAAAAGTTCTACTGAGAGGCAGATAGAAAATGCAGAAGCCCTCAAAGAGATTTTATGTAGTTTGGCAATGACTAACTCAAAATCAGCTGTAAGAATCCTTGGGGAAAACCCTTCAATTTAGTGAGAAGGGGGGAATTGTGGTGGTGTGTTTTCCCATCCATTCTTCTACTTGCTAAACTGCCTGCCCTCCCCACATTGTCCTCCCTCCTCCAGATTCCTAGCCACTCCCTCGGGTTCTCCCTATTTGTTCTGTACCCTAATCCCGCCCATGTACCGCCCCTGTGCCCTGGGACCATTGGTCCCTGTGCTCTCTCCGCCTCCCTTGTATAAAACCCAGCCCCATCCATGTGCTGGCCTCTCTGCCATGGGGAATGAGCTGATCAGCATGTGACTCCTTTTGTCTCTGGGACCAGGTGAATAAAGNAATTTAGTGAGAAGGGGGGAATTGTGGTGGTGTGTTTTCCCATCCATTCTTCTACTTGCTAAACTGCCTGCCCTCCCCACGTTGTCCTCCCTCCTCCAGATTCCTAGCCACTCCCTCGGGTTCTCCCTATTTGTTCTGTACCCTAATCCCGCCCATGTACCACCCCTGTGCCCTGGGACCATTGGTCCCTGTGCTCTCTCCGCCTCCCTCATATGATACCCAGCCCCATCCATGTGCTGGTCTCTCTGCCCTGGGGAATGAGCTGGTCAGCATGTGGCTCCCTTTGCCTCTGGGACCAAGTGGCTAAAGATCCTCTGAAGTCCCCACGCAGGGAGCCTTCTCGCCTCCTTTATCGCCGCTGTGTTGTGGAAGCTGAGAGCTGCCGGAGCCATGGTGGCTGTCTGGAAGGGGCTGCGGGAACTGGGACAGCTTCTCTCCCCAAGGAAGCCCCGCAGCGCTCTCCGGGAAGGCTGCGGCTTGCTACACCAACGCAAGAAACTACAAACCACCACATAAGTGCTTTGCAGGGTCGCCCCCAGATGACCCGGCACCTTCCAGGGACAAACATTTAGTTCTACCTGAAGAAGAAGTAAAAACTTGCTCTTTTGCTCTTGCATGTCTCAGGTTCCAACCCCAGCTGCTAAAACACAATGAGTTCATTACACTAGCTCAAATTCACTCTCTTTCCTCTGATGGGGTGTACGCACTGGGGTGATGAAAAGCAAGGAAAGGTTTCAGACTTCCTAAACTCTACTTTCTCATGCAGCCACAAACATCTGTAGATGTGCTGATGGCAAAGCCGTCATGGTGGACAACTGGGCTTGTCCTCCCTATGCAGAGGTGACAGTGAGAGAAACCCCAGATGATTTAACGCTCTCACTGTGAATTCCCTTCAGCTCGGTTCCCCTGAGCAGCGTGCAGGAAAGGAGCCTTGAAAAATACCTGAAAATCGCATGGTGAAGTTGTAAATATTTTGCCTTTCTTTATTCTATTCTAATGTATATATTTGATAAAGATGCCATTTTCTAATACTGCTTTATTTTAACTGATGATATTAAATACATGGCTAAACACTCAGGGGGTTTTTGCTTGATTGGTTTGGGGATTTTTTCAATTTTAGAAGTATCACGTAGCAGTTGGACTTTAATAAACCTCTTTATGATGGCGTGATATGTGACAAATATTACAACATCATTGTGTCTTGAAGAAACAACCATTCATCATTATAAATTTAATGTGATTATAAGACTAACAATCTATAAGCATGATGTGGGTTCTGAATATCTCTGAAATTCAGTAACTGCAATTTTTTAAGAATTAACACAATCATTACTATGTAACTTGATAATTACCTTTGTTTTACAGATTTGCGATTTCAAATCATTCAGGAAAAGCAACTCCTTTGCATTTTTCCTGACTAAATAAAAGCCTTATCCATTACCTGGCTTTGTTGGTAGTCTTTCAATGTCATAAACAAATAAATAATAATTTAATGCACCTCAGAAGGGATAGATATGGAATGTAAGGGGTTGTTTTTCAGCTCCTGAAATGATAATGACTAAAAGTGTTGCTTTGAACCCTAACCTGAAATCCTCAGTCTAAACAAATATTGATCATGGTAAGGATGCTGTGCTAGAACAACTTATTCATTTATTTCATGTCAAGTCCAGCATGAATTTTCCTGGTATTCAGATGAAAAATGCAAAATTCACTTTGTCAATTTGTATTATTAACTTTCTTCTAAAGATCAGCCTGAGTGTCACATACAGAGAAAAAACTGAAATCACCCAGAGACAGAGCTGTGTAATATATATTAGTTTCAAATTGGGAACATATCTATACAGATTTTTTGAAACAACTGACCTTTTCAAAACAACTTCAGAAAAAAAAAAAAAGCAAAGGCTGTATTTAAATGGTCTGGAGAATTATTGCTACAAAAAATGTGAGGTACAAGATTCGTGCAGAAAGTTCTAAAGGAGTTACTTGATAGGAATGAGGAAGCAGTAGTAGAGGGACTGTTTTATTTTAGGATCGTTAAGAAATAGCAGCAGTGTTTATGTAAGAGTAAAATATCCTTCCACCAGCTCCTCCATCTACAAACTGCAGGTCCTTCCAAGGTCTCAATGTGACAAAGGCATGGAACTCTGCTGCAGTTCTTTCCATGACCTGATATCTTTTTATAGAAATTATGGGGAAATAAAATATGATTCTGAGATATAAGTCATTGTTATGAGTTTCTAATCTACAAAATGTTGGAAAGATCATTTTTCCACTTTCTATCTGGCTTTTACAGCCAGTGATATTTTCATTTTTTTTTTCAACATTCCAAGTTTTTTTTTAACAAAAATCTTCAGCCAAACCTCTTTAGATGCCTTCCTTATTACTAAAAACATATTTACGTTTAAATCAAATCAAGTTGAAAAGTTGAATTGCAATATAAAAAATAATAAGTAATCAAGGAATTCTAAGCTAAAATCTGATTCAAATTTTTCAGAAAGTTAAAAAGGAAGGAAGTGCCAATGGGACAAACCTTTGTGACTAATCTGCCGTTGTACTCAGGGCTGTTGCAGGGGTGAGGGGGTTCACTTCACAGGGTGGGAGACAAACATCCAGTGCTTTGTCTGTTGGGTGACTTAGATAAATTGTAGGTGACCACGGATATGTAGACTTTGCAATTTCATAGAACTATACAATCAGAGAATGATAAAATATCCTGAGTTGGGGGGAATCCACAAAGATCATCCATCTCCTGGCCCAGCACAGGACTACTTGATCTCCAGGGTGACTCTATGATTCTCTGATTAGTCCTGGACTCTTGTAGTAGAGTGCCCTAATACGAAAATATGTTGCACACAAACAAACGGAGATTGTAATTCAGGATATACTTTTAATAAGAATTTTTTCCAAGTACAATACAGATTCAAACATTCTCTATTCCATCTAGTACGTCTGATGAGTCGTTTGAGTTTAGCTTTTGGAGACAAGTATAGCTGGCATTGGGGGTGGGTTTCTGCAGTCAAGCCCCACATGTGTCTGTAGTTCCTTGCAAAACATTGATCTTTGTGATGCTGTAGAGTCAGGTATCACTCCTAATAACCTGTATATGACAACAGCAGATATGGTTTCTCTTCCAAATTTCAGCTCCAGTCCTGACTTACCTATACATTCAAGTATAAAACTTTTTTAAATGACTGCTAGAAACCACAGGTTATGACCTAAAGATTCCACTTCTAATAAAAAAGAAAAAAACAACCCAGCAACAGCTGCTGTTAACAAGTTTCAGATGCCTGGCTTGCAGCTCTGCAAGGGAGTAGATCTGATTTAGACTAATGGCAGCAGCTTTCCTTATAAAACAATATCAATAGAACTCTTCTCAGAGCCCTGGTGGTTTTTGCAGTCATGTGCCCTTTACCCTAGGAATTTTTTTTTCCCCCCAAAATCAAGCTACAGTTAAGATTCATCAAAAAAGAGATAAAACTCCAAAGATTCCATTATAGGTTATAGATGAAATTCAGTAACTCTTGAATAATGGAAGTATCATAACACTCACACTAGAAACTGAAGACTTTGGATGAGTTAAAAGATCAGGAAAAAATCCCCATAGAAATAGGCTTTTGAAGTAAAATGTTTATGATAAGATTTAAATCCCAGGCTGAGCTGTGTCTCCTTGGAGAGGTACTGTTGTGTTATTGCTCTCTCCCTGTCGGCAGAACCCAGTCCTGTGAGGAGATCCCAGTCTGATCCAAGGTGAACCTGCTCCCACATCTCACCAATGCATTCTCTAATGAAACTTTCAGCTTCAAAACTGTCAGCTGCAAAGTAGAACCAAGTAAGAATATCTGGTGATGCTGGGCAACAAACATATAACAAAACAGTTTGAGAACAAACCTTGTCCCCTTCTTTCCATGTCCTTGCCTGTCAAACCCTTTGCCCCCTGCTACCCCACCTGCAAGCTCTTTATTACACCATGCAATTACTACATTGCTGTCCAGGCAAATGATGAAAAAATGAATGAAATATTTTATTGTATTGTAAATAGTTTTGTATTCCCTTATAGTGATGAAACCTTCTGTGCCTGGGTGTACATAGTATGTTTTCAACAGAGTAATGGCTGTATGAAAAAGCTTATCTAGGACCTCAAGAAGGACATATCTCCCCAGCCACCAGCACCTCACTGACTTGCTGTGTGAAGGGTCTGAGTTCAAATTCTGCTGGGATTCAGATTTTTTTCATTGATTTGGGATAAGGATTGGGTCTGCAAATTTCCAGAGAATCTGTGAAGGCAGAGGTGAGTCTTTTTATGTGCCTGTGAAAAAACAGTTCAATTTTCTTTTTCTGAACAACCCCAACTCTCTCAGCCTGTCTTCGTAGGAGGGGTGCTCCAGCCTTGTGATCAACTTCGTGGCTCTCCTCTGGATTTGTGCTGACAGATTTCTGGTGGTGGGGGCCCAGAGCTGGGCACAACACTTCTCCCTTTCATGAGAAAGGAGTAGAGGGGGAGAACAACCTCCCTTGACTTGCTGCTCATACTTCTTTAATGCAACTATCCAAGTAGGTTACTCCACTGATTATGAATTGGGGCATGACCAAGCACTTATTCTTTTATGGATTACACTGCAGTGAGGTGTAGAATTATTATAGTAACATGTAGATTGCAGGATATCATAAGGATATCATAAGAAATAAGTATTTCAGGTAAATACAGAGTTACTAGAATTTTTTCACTTTGCACACAGACCTAAAGTAGCCAGCAGAGTTCTGCATCCACTGCTTTGGTAAATGAGGACATTTCTGAAGGTCTGAGTCACTTTCATGCTGTGTAATATCTGGGGGTGGCTCACAGGCCACAACTTTGTACTTATTGCTTGGTTCAGATCAGCACTGGTGAACCTGTCTCAGAGAGTTTCAGAATCATTCATGATCCCAAACCTTCAAAGCTGAACAGTGAATGAAAGTTGAACTCATTCAAGAACACTCTTAAAAGGGAAAGTTTGATGACAATTTAGCATTTATTATTTTTCCAAGGAAAGGATGAGGTTTTCTTCTCTCTCCCCCTTCTGAGACTAGCAGAATAAATTTACTAAAAGAATAAATTAATTTTCTGTGCATGTTTATGCTATACTGAACTCCCTCTTTTGACATTCTTCCTTTCTCTTGAGCACTGGTTTGCTCTGAAACATGCAATATGCTTGTGCTTGTGCTACAATATTCAAATCTCTAGTCTTCAGTTAAGCCATTTTAACTCTGGAATTATGCTGTTTTGCTTCACAAGACTGTCACTCAGACTGTTCACAAACTGCTTTGAAGGTGGAAAGTGTTGTGATGACTCAGAACATGTAATTGTGGTCTCCCTCTAATGACAAAGGATACCAGTTTTGGTTGAAGTGTTAAATAGGAAATAAAGACATAAGCAAAGTTTGCAATGTGTTTGTTAGTCTGTAAATATCAGCTAAAAGTATCCTCCATTAGGTGGATAATATTTTTTTTCTTCACCCTTGTGTAAAATTGCAAATATTTCTACCTGAAAATAATGTACCATTTTAGCAGTGACTTGTATGAAGTATTTGCAAGAGCCATTTTATATCTGCTTACAACTGAAGGTTAAAATTGAAACTTACTTCCTTATCAAAAATGGATTTATAATCTTAGACTTTACACTGTAATACACTTTCCTTTTGAGAAGTCGAACTGTCCATTGAATTGCTTCCCCCTTTCAGTTGTTACAGACCATTTTTAGTTCAAATTTAGAATTATGTCACAGAAATAAAAATTCTTGGAGAAATAGTTTCTTTTGAAGCAGTTGTAATGAAATCAGATGTTTTAAGGAAAATTGCATCCAGTGCTTGTATCAAAGCACAGGGAATGAATATAGATCATCTTATATAGAACTAGAGGGGGAAAATGGTCTTCAAATGAGAGAAATACAGAAATAGAGATAGAAAGAAAGAATAAGAAAGAAATATAGTGCTATCTCATTTATAAACAAAGAGAACCCACACCAGAGGTCATTCTTCAGTCATCTTGTTGTTGTTCTTGAAAGATGGAGAGTTAGGGAAAGAATGAACCAGAGAAATCTCAAATCACAGAATCATAAAATTGCAGAATCATAGGATGGTCTGGTTGGAAGGGACATTAAAGATCATCCAATTCCAGCCCTCCTGCCGTGGGCAGCAACAACTTCCACTGGGCCAGGTTGCTCCAAGCCCCGTCCAACCTGGCCTTGGACATGTCCAGGGTAGGACATCCAGAGCTTCTTTGGGCAACCTGTTCTTGTTCTTTCCAATCCTCATTGCAAAGGACTTCTTTCTTCAAAGGACTGATCTAAGTCTGCCCTCTTTCAGTTTTAAACTCTTGCCCCTTCTCCTGCCACTACAAACCTCTGCAAAAGTCTCTCTCATAACCCCCTTTTAGATACTGAGAGGTCGCAATAAGGCTTCCTCAGAGCCTTCCCTTCATGCTGAGCAAATGATAACAATCACAACTAACTTTGGTTTTCAACAGAAATAATGGAAACCTGAAGAGCAAAGGAAATTTAATTTAGTATTTTAAAGAGTTTCTTCAGCCTTTGGGAAAATTCAAGTTCGTCACACGCACAGATACCCTCCTCCTCACTTTTGTTTAAAGAAAGGTTAAGGTGGCAATATTTGCTGTCTTTATTTCTGTATAAATGATTCATAATAATGTGTATACATAGCAAATTCAGATTATGTGGGAATGAAAACCCGTGTTCTTGCTAAAGGAGTGAGAAAATCAATTGTGTTTGGCATCAGCACTTGTAGACAGGAGTACAGTTAGAAAGAGGTGGGCGGCCTTGTGGTAACAGGAGGGGGGGAAATTAAATTCTAAGAAATAAGAAGGGGTTAGTAGCTGCATGGAAAAAGAGTTATTTTTAGACTTAAGGAGCACACTGTGCTAATATGTATGTTTAAGCCTTGAGCATTGCTTTACTGCAAAAGGTCAAGTTCTCAAATCCCATTTTTTTAGACTGACTTCTTATGTACATAAAACGTTGTAATAATATAAGAAAGACAATATTAATTCAGGTGCAATAATTTAATTTGTTATGTAGGATTAAATTGAATTTTATTTGTTGTTTTAACTCCATTAATTTCATATTAATGCAGAGCATTGCATTAAGGTATGCAATGCATAAACAACAAGTAGGACAAGAAATCTTTTCTTCACTGTTCATTCTTGACAGGTGACCCTAAAATTGATGTATCACTCCACACCTCCTACCACTGATTTACCTGTTTTCAGACGGAGCTGTGCCAGCCATTATCGTACTGTGGGAATATGGGGAAAGGGAGAAGGAGAAGAAAACTCTTGGTAGGACCCACTTATAAGGTCTCTCCTCTTTCAGGACAGATGACTGGTTCCCTAAAGTACCTCTGTGGCAGAGGGAGAGTTGTTGATTCCATTTAATCAATAAGCACTACCCTATCAAAGTGAAGGACAGTCGCTACGTCATATTTACAGTATTTTCATGGACACACTATGACAACCACTCCAGGCAGAGACAGAATTGTGGAATCATAGAATCGTTAAAGTTGGAAAGGACCTTCAAGGTTATCAAGTCCAACTCTCAACTCAGCATGACCACCATGTTTACCTCTGAACCATGTCCTCAAGTGCCATAATCACGTTTGTTGAACACTCCGAGGGATGGTGACTCTACCACCAGGGCAGCCTTTTCCAATGTTTTACAATCCTTTCCATGATGAATTTTTCCCTAATATCCAATCTAAACCTCCCTGATACAACTCAAGGCCTTTTAGTCTCATCCTGTAATTTGTTACGTGGGAGAAGAGACTGACCTGGCCCTCACTACAACCTTCTTTCAGGGAGCTGTAGAACATGATAAGGCCTTCCCTCAGACTCCTTTTCTCCAGGCTAAGCAACTGCAGCTCCCTCAGCTGCTCCTCATAAGATATAGGGGGAAAAAAGGGCCCTCAATCCTGGGAAAAAATTTCGAAAATATCCCCACCAACAGATACAGTTCAGGCTAATGATCCTATTTCATAAATACCCCTGCAGTATGGATGCCTGTAATCACTACCTCAGTCACAAGTGTGTTTTTTATTCTTCAGTGGGTAATGACAACACTTATATGAACCCAGCTGACTATTTTTTGCTTATACCAAGCTTTGCATAAAATACTGCACAGACGTTATGGACCTAATGGTGGGACCCAGGTTGCACTGGCCAATCTATGAGATGGAGGTACACAGTGCAGGGAAGGAAAACTCTAACTGCAGCTCGTGGAGCCATAGGTGATACCAGTATGAATTAGGTGACAGTGTTACTCTCATCTCACTGAAGTCTCACCACAACACCGCAATGTTTCTGTTTCGTGTGTGGGGACACATGAACAATTTTTTCCTATTAAATGGTATTGAGAGAGATGTGGGTGATCAGGATGACCAAGGAGAGTTGAGCTCCTCCACTCTAACTTAGGTCATATTTGGTGTTGAGGTTAAGCAAGAGAGTCCTAGAGATATTTAATCCCATCTGCAAATGGTAAAATTAAATATGTTCATGAGATGCCTATTCCTGACTTTAAGATTGATAAAGGGCCTACCATTCACTTACACTGTATGCCTGATTTTTGAATGTCAGATGAAAATTAAATCTTTCGAACACAGAATAAAAATAAGCCCATAAAGTGATTTGGATAGGCAAAAAAAAAAAAAAAAAAAAAAACAAATTAGGAATTTTAAGGTGTCCCATCAGTTGCTTCTCACAAAGGCAGACAGTGTCATTCACAAGCACAGTTCAGTCTTTGTCCGGAGTATTATGCACGAGGCTGATTATGCATCTACAAGGAAATTAGTTTAAAATAGAAGAGCAAAGCTGAAAGGGGCATAAGTCTGGGAATAAGTAGAGTGCTCTACAAATACATCTGGGAGGCGAATGCAAAAGGGAGAGAATATAAACCACAATGTTATCATGAGTAAGGATGATATAAAATGTCCATTTGCACATTTAGCCTGGAAATAGGGATATGATCATATGTTTTAGCAAGTGGCTGACCTATATAAAGCAGGATTCACCATCCAATTCCATGTGTCTGTGATACAGCCTGTGCAATCTCCTTAGCTATTCATGTCTCATTATACATGACACATCCTTCTTGATTCACATTAGCCACAGAATGCTGGTTTTTGCTGACTGCATCTTTCTCTTAAAAGACATTAAAAGAGGGTGAGGGGAGTGAGAAGAAAACCCTTAACTGTGAAAGTAGGAAAAGAGAAAAAGAAGCTTAGTGCAATGTGTGCATATGTGTACTCATTTGCAGATGTCCCTAACACTAAACACAGTGTAAAACTTATAGCCAGAAATGGATTAAGATCTCTGTCTGGAACTGAAATTCATTTCTTTTATCTGTCTCACAGTTCTTAGTGGATTTGAGATTTCTTAGCTTATAAATTATCTCAGAAAATTCAGTGAACGCTAAGGCACAATTAGAGTTGGCCATGTGGCCTGGTAACAACATTGTCCAAGAGCTGTGCCCTCAGATGTGCTAGAAGTAATTTGCCTCTTGCTTAAACACAGAACAGGTAGATGCTGGGCAAGGTCTCAGAAAGAGTTCATTTGTTAGGTTCAATGGCTCCAGCTTGGGACAAGGTATTGAATTTCTAGGCCACAAAGACCGAGCACTTAGTCTTTGACCTAGTGACTAATCCAGTTACTCCTTGGAAGAACATCCCACCCAGAGGCATATCTTGAAAGGCAGAGTCCATACTAATCAGTGCAGTAGCATGACCTACATCCTACCGCAAAAATCCATGTATGTGAAGTATCCCTGAGAGGCCTGGGGCGCTCCAGAGGTTAAAATAAGAAACATATTTACTTAATAGTTAGCTAAAGCCTTACCAAAAGCTCTTATAATTATAAAAGCTCCCAACCTCTTTTCCATCCCCCTTTCTTCCTCCTTCCTCTGAAACTACAAAGAGAACACACACCAAACTACTGGTTTAGGGCACAGAAAGGCATCCAGTCAGACCTTTTTGAGATATGTCAAGAGATGCCAAGGTCAGAAAATATGAGGAAAAATAAATCAGAAAACCAAGTGAGAAGCCAATCAAATTTCATCAGCAGAGGAACAGCAGAGCAGAGTCTTTTGCAGATGTGACTCAGGTAAGGTAATGATAACTTTCCAGAGAAGGATGGGGATCCAAAGCCTCTTCAGTTCACTCTGGTGACAGAGCCAACATGTACGTCTGGGTAAGGGGAGCAAGGGTCAGACAAACAAGTATTTCTTACAGGCAAATGCCACACAAACTGCTTCTGTTAATAGATAGACCCAGCTCTGGTTATCCCTTAGACTGCCTTTGAATTGCAGTATTTTATCAAGAAGAGGACAAGTTTTAGCTACTGAACCTACAGTGGAAGCACATGGAGCACCTTTTGCTCAACAGGCATAGTGTAATTTAAAAGCAAAATATGTTAAAAATAAAATCTAAAATCCCTGCAAGAGACTAAGTTTTTTGCTGTTGCCAGTACATAGAAGAAAGGGTGGTAGTAGTAGCTGGAGAAAGTGCATCCTAGGACTTGCTCCAGACACAAGTGTGCTCGTCTCATGCTGTTCCAAATATTTCTCCCAAAAAATCCAGCATCTCCCCTGAGCGTATTCATGGAGAGATTTTCAAGGGCTCCAGTTATGTGTGGATTAATATCAGACTTCCCTGCTTCCAAATTGGAGCACACCAAGAACTTTATTCTTTTACCATTGCTGAAACACAGGAAGAGCAGTGTCGTTGTGATAAAATTGAAGATGTGGAGAAATGTACCAAAATTTGACACCAAAATGTGAAACCAAACCCACAGCCAAGATAATAATCTTCTTTATTCTTTTCACTGACTTTGTTCGAAAACAAAATTTTTGTTAATCTCAAAATATAACCTAATCCTGAAATACAGAACCCATGTGGTCACAAACTACAGCTGTGCATTTTTTACATATCCACATATATAAATAAACCATAAAAATTTATGCAAATACTTACTGCATCAGAGCATGATCTTGGTGACTGAAAGGAAACTGAACTCTGTGGTTCAGCACTTTATTTTTATTTTTTTTTTCATATAATGGGCATTTTTCTTCTCTTTGTCCATCTATGGAAAAGTTAATGGAGCTGATGCTGAACAGGGAAGAGCTAGAAACATTCATGACACTGACCCTGAGAAATTAGAATCACAGGCAGAGAATATTAACATGGGATTAAGACTGGGTAAATGGTAACTCCCTTTAAATCTGGTATTCATTATCAAGACAACATTTCAAGAAGGGAAGCAATAAGTAGAGGACAAAGATATCCAGTAAAAAAGGGTAGGGGAAAAAAAAAGAAAATAGGTTTTAGATATTTTCAATTCCTTGCGGTGTAAAGCAAGCAAGCAAACAATAAAAATGAACAAGAAAATATCAAAAGAAATCTAAACCTTAAATTATTCTACTTTGTCATCCTTGTCTTCAACTCTTTGTATGCCTCATTTTTTCCCGTATTCATGGAATATCTCATGCCCTTATCACTTTTGCTATAAAACCGTCTTCTCCAGGGGACATGAAAATAATGAACATTTTTTTTTAAAAAACCAAGTTTTTAAATCACAGTGCTGATTTTATATTACAATTTGAGCAACTCACTTTTTTCTTCCTTTAATGTTAGAAGACAGTAAAGAAGTAGAGAAAAGGCTTGGGAAGAAAGAAAGAGAAGTTGTGGATGCCCCATCCCTGGAAATGTTCAAGGCCAGGTTGGACGGGGCTTTGAGCACCCTGGGACAGTGGAAGGTGTCCCTGCCCATGGCAGGGGGGTTGGGACAAGATGCTCTTTAAGATCCCTTCCAACCCAAACTATGATTCTATGAAAACATAAAAGGAGGGAAATAACAGGGGGGCAGATGGACATTGCCTGGCAAAGCCTTCTTATACTTCAGCAGAAGTATTTACATGACAAGCAGATTTTGGAGTATTTATCTGGACCATGATCTAAAGTCAGGTGTGTTGAAAAACTCATTGGAAGCAGGAAGTCATCCATTGATTTCAACTATTGATGAACCCTAAATCCAGCATGCTTCAAAACATGAATAGAGAGACATAGGTACCCATAAATATTTCCAGAGTTGAAATCCATCCTATAGGTCACACATATAAACTTTGAGGGTATTTCATCCGTGCTGATTCCTTTTGCATGCTGTGGTATGAATGACAACTAAACGTCTCCTCCCTCTTCCTGAGAACAAAGACCTCATCCTGCAATTCTAATACATCTTTTGTCATTTGACATTATTTCAGGTGACTTCTCTGTTATTCAATCATGTGAGATATCCAGGAAGATAAATGCTTTTGGGGACAGCAAAGAACAATACAGCAGTATTTTAATGTGCCCTGGGTTTCTATCTTCCTCTTTTTTGTTTTAGTTTAGTTTTTTTTTTTTT
>VYXC01007878.1:2956661-3062768 GCA_013397175.1 Platysteira castanea
TGGAAGGTAAATAAACAGCATTTATTTCATATTGCAGTTGTTACAGGTTGACAATACTGTTTTATCAGGGAACATTTATCTTCAGGAAGAAAGTTATCCTAATACAAGACATATCTTATCCAAGGGCAAATAGAAAGGGGAATATTTCCAGAGGATAATGTTAATGTCCCTAATGCTATAAAAATAAATGAAATCTGATTAACACCACTACGAAGAAGTAAGTCATATCTTGTATATAAAATATAGTTACCTTGATTGGGAGCATTATTTTTGGCAGTTTAAGGCAGTGCATTAAAAGATGAGATGGCTTTGAAAACATGAAAAATATCTTAGTGCTTTGGCATTATAAATAGAGCTTGAAATCTGTGAAACTGGAGAGCTTTTAAAGTTAGCTTTTGTCCAGTGAGAAGGAAGCAACACACTGCACATCTTTCCTTAGGTTTCTGACATGGAAAATTACACCTGCTCTGCGGGGAAAGCAGGTTTGTATGGAAATGGGAACTTTGGGCAGTTGATGGAACCCTTATTGTTGATTCATGCACTTGGGTCCTCCAAATGCCAGTATATTTTAGAGCAGTCTCTGATACACTAAAAGACCTTTTTTTTATTTTTTTCAATTATGTTACCTCATGCAACTTCTGAGTGGAGTGCTGGGAAGTGAGCAGCTGTGCAGGTACCCTTCAGCCTCCCCATCTCTGCAGAGGGCAGAATGCCCAAAGGTGGACACTCAGACCTGCTAGACTCTCATTAAATCAGGATGAACTTCTAACCAGGGACAAAAATCTAAGATGTGCAGTCAGCCAGGGACAGCAGGTCTGTCAGAATTGGCACCTTGTCAGCAGATCGCAGTGGCTGTTATCATCCTGCTGATTGAAAAATAACAGGGCAAAGGAGGATGAAAGTCACAGAAGATCATGCTCAAGCACCCATTTTCTGGAGACTTCAGAAAGGAGACTCCAGAGGAGTAACAATTAGAAATGACCAACCAAAGTAACAACTAAAGTACTGACCAAGGTGTTAAACAATTTGATTTTCTGGTGAGTCTCTCCCAGTTTTATCCATCAGAATTAAATTTCAGAAAGGAAAAAACCCCATATATCCAAAACACTAAATAACAGCCAAGCAGGAACAAAACCAAAAATTCTTCAGAACACTGAGATCATGCTTCTTGCCTTCTTCCCTTGCCCTCTGTTTTACAAGTCACTAATGGGGAATAAGCAAGAGGAGCTGAGATGTGTGCACACCCACAGGGTGATGATCTTATTGTCATCACAGAGGCATGGTGGAGTGTTGGAATGGGAGGATGCAGGCTCTTTAGGAAGGACAGGCAGGTGAGATGAGGAGGTGGTGCTGCCCTGTCTGTCAGTGACCAGGTGGAATGTGTGGTTCTCCACCTGGGAAAGATGAGGAGCCAACCAAGAGCTTATGGAAAGGGAAGGATGTGGAAACCAGGTCATCATTAAAGTTTCTGGACATCAACGACTTCCAGGGCTATCTGAAAGAAATTTCATCAGGCACAAAACTGAACCTTGGTGTCAGATCCAGATGCAGCTTTCAGATGCAGACAACCTAAAATGTCTTTTTTCTTGAAATAAGTTGGGAGTTCTCCACTTCTGAGATGGCAGCATAAAAGTAATTTTGTCCTTCTTTTGCATCTTGCTGTTAGTTGATAATCATTACTATGAAATATAGGAGGAATTAAACAGGAATCAATACAACATTCCTGCTGTATCCTGTAATATCAATTTCAGGATAAAACATTTTGAGGTAAGCTGTGTGAGATCCCAAAGTTCTCTGCTAAGGAGATTTGCATTGTGATCTATTTAAATTTTGTAAATGATGTAAACATGAAAGAATCCTCTCCTTTTCCTTCCCCTGAACAAATAAATTCATGGGCCAGACTCTGCTCTGGTTTTTATATTCCATAACCAGTCCTGTGGTTCCTGCTGTAGAATTAAATAGGGTTAAAGCTTTTGCATTGGCTGTTCTGACACTAACACAAAGAAAAGATGGTCATGGCTACAGGGATCTGGTCAACAAGTTAGTCACCCGCTTTGGATCTAGGTTTTAGGTGTTACAGAAAGGAAGTGTCCTTAAACACCTGAATTTCCTATGTGATCACCAGAAAGAAAGGAGGTGCTTTGAAAACCACAGAGGCTTTCTCCATTCAGAGGCAGGTCTCTTAAGGATTTTAAGAACTTAAAGCAGATAAATGAGATCTGATTTTGAAAAGCTTCAGGGGTTTGTATCTCGCCATACTGTAGAGAAGGAATATTGTGATAAGTGCCCAAATGGTCAATATTCCTAAAATATGCAATGAGGAAGACTGTGTCCAAAACTGCATGAGCATCTGCAGATGGAAAATGGAAAGGTACATTTTCAAATCAGAATTACAAGTGCAGGAGATTCTGGTTTTCTGCAAAAGTGATGAAGTTCTCTGAAATTCATGTTATCATTAAAATTAGAAAATATGGATTTTCACTTGAAAGTGTCACTTAAAGGAAAATCAAAATTTCCATGGAGATATATGCCTGATCTTAGAAAAGGATGGAATTTAAAATAAAGGTTTTCCTTCTCCAGTTGCCTGGTGTACGGGAAACATTTGCAGTGACAGAAAATTCACCTTCAACTCCCTGCTCTGTGAATCCAGACCAGAATACAGATATTCTGGGTGTCCTATCCAATAGACCATTGATTTTATATCAAAACAACTGCTATGATCTTCCAGTGAAAATTCTGCATATTCCGGAAATCACTTTTTTTTTTGTTAACACAAACAATCTGAGTCAATCTGAAACAAAAGAGTTTAGGACCTATTTCTGTTTCATTTGGTTTTTTCCCACCTGTATCTTTATATTATAGATCTAATGATAAAGTAATGCATTACCTTCATGAGCACATCTTGAGTACAACATAAAATATTTATATCAAAGATTTTATCTTAGGAATGATATCAATTTGTTTATAGAAATGGGAATAATTTTAGCAGTATAAGGTATCTTTACTTGGCAGCCCTTTGCTTTAAGGAATCACAGTTTAACTGATGCTAATTGAGAAAGAGATATTTCCCTGTGAAAAGAGGAAAAGCCACCTACTCTCTAAGGGAGATGTATTGCTTCATCTTTATTTATTGCATTCATATGCCTGTTGGTTCATCTTGGGGCTCCAGAATTAAGCAGATTTAAACTTGCAAGACTGTGGGGTCAACATTTAAATTCTTGGCTCCAGGTGAGTTTTAACAGTGCTGTGAGCCAGTGGCAGACACAGCCTCAATCTGAGTAGGCTCTGACATTGCAAGTCTGCAGCGAGACTAGCTTGAAGCATAAACCACATGGAGGAGACTCCCACTTCTTGAAAAAGGTCGGTGTCTCCCCAGTAAAGCCTCGCAAGCCTTCAGCTGCAGTGAGGAGAAGGAAAGATACGAATGGAGCCAAGGGAAAGTTTCAAAAACTGAGATAGTGAACACTTTGAGGAAAGACTGGCTCTTGTTTCACATCCATCCCTGTTGTCACAAAGTACACAAGACAAACTGTTTTCAGAAAAGGGAGAGATCCAGGGCCATGTCATTTCCCACCACTGAATTCATTTACATCATTGAGAATGAATATCTTCATATTCCCATTATTTCGGGTTAACAAGTTAGCAAAGCCTGTAAGATTTTTGCTGTTAAGCTTGTCCATACTTCAGCGTTTACATTTGCATCTCTTTTTTCTGCTACATTATTCATTAGCTTATTTATCTATCTTTTTAATTTTTATGCCCATCTGCTTAATTATCTTCTTACAGAGATTATCAATGCCTTCCATTTTCTTTGATGTCAATTTGAAAAGGGACAATGAGTTTAGAGACAACCATCATTTCAGACATTTTGATGACATGCCTTGTCCTTTGACCTGCTTGGCAATCATCTGACCCTCCTCCTGACCTTTGCATAATTACCTATCCAATTTCCTTATCACCATTCTCCCTTTCAGTTCCTAAAAGCAATATAGCTGTGGTCACTGTCAAAGTCACAGTGACCTTGTTAGGACTCCTTCTATAGCCCTAATGAGATAACCAATTAATCGCTTATTCCTTTATCTCAATCTCAAGTAATTTCTAAAACTCCTGTAATGTCTTCTTTTTTGTTTTGACTAAATGTTAATTAACTTGACCAACTTTACCTCTTTTGCATTCACCCATCATTTAAAACAATAAAAGATATCTGAATAGTTTTGTTCCTACATTTCCTCCAAATGTTCAGAAATACCAGTTACTTTCCAGATTAATTTTCTTCGTCTACTACGTACTCCTTAAATAAGCACGAAGTCCCAGGAAATTTTGTGGAAGCAAATTCTGTGAGGATATTCCACAAATAATTCACAATAATAAATATCAGGCTTTTTTTCTGGATGGAATATATGTAAAAAATGTAAGCTTCAGCTTGCTTTCAGGTTAGGGGATATTTTAGCTGCCTTCCCTGATGATTTCCTAAGTCTTTCAAAAACTCCAAGAGAAACAGATGGACCACTTCTGGAGACCACTAAAGAAAACTACAACTCAAAAGTAGTCAAAAAAAAAAATTTAATTTGTTACAGATTTGTTCATTTGGAATCCTTAACACATTCCATTTCTTAAACGTGCAGAAGTATGTTCCATACTTCTCAGAGGAACTTGCCTCCACACAAACGCTGCCCCAATTTAAATGCATCAAAGAACAATGCAGAATGGAGGCAGAAAAGATTCATAGAGTTATAGATTTATAAAATGGTTTTGGTTGGAAGGGTTAAAGATCATCAAGTTCCACTCCCCTGCCATGGGCAGGGATGCCTCTCACTATCCCAGGGTGCTCCAAGCCCCATCCAGCCTGGACACTTCCAGGGATGGGGCAGCCACAGCTTCTTTGGGCAACCTGTGCCAGGGCCTCACCATCCTTGAAGAATTTCTTCCTAATAGCCAATCTAAAATCACCCTCTTTCATTTTAAAATCATTTTCCCTTGTCCTGTCACTATGTCTCCATATCTCTCCATAGTCTCTCTTCCTCTTTTTTATAAGCCCTCTTAAGGTACTGGAAGGCCACAGTGAGGTCTCCCCAAAGCCTTCTCTTCTTCAGGCTCAACAACCCCAGCCCTCTAAGCCTGTCTTCCAGCCATAAAAAATGGAGTAAAAAAAAAGAAAACAAGTTCTGTCAAGTCCATACAAATGCAACAGAGTGGGTTAAGGAGATCTTCATGCCAAGACAATCCTGGCTGTTGCTGTGCAGCATCAGTCCAGGAATCTATAGCCACAGCCATGTTTTTGCTGTTTTCAGCTTAAGTTGATAAGTTTTAAATGCACGCATATAAAGTCAGCTCAGCTGTCCCTGGCCTGTGTCTCCTCTCAGGTCTGATTCCAGGGGTAACTTGTGAGGAGCCAGCTCAGGTGTACGCAGCCACAGGATATGCATTCCTCGGGAGAAGCTGAATCAAGGCTGAGAGTACAGGATCCAGCATGTTGTTAGGGATATCAGGCAAGCTGGCTTTCAGAGAAAAGACACTCATGGAAAGGAATATCTTCCAGAAGGTGTCAGGTGAGACAGGCATTCCATAGTCTTTTCATCTGAGTCCCAGACAAGTTATTACAATAAAAAATTTGAAGTGAAACCTTTTGATAGATATATATAAATTTTGAGGTCAAAAAGGACTATTCTGAGTCTTCACTCTGATCAATGAATAGCAGTGTCGTGGGCTCTTACTACACCCCCATCAGACTCTTTTCCATCCCAAAATATCTGCCTTGGAAGCAGAAAAGTCTCATCAACACAATTTCTCTGGAGCAAGTACTCTTAATTTTGCCATGAATCCCTCCAAAACTGCACATAAACAAAGTCAACAGATGTTAAATGTATGATCAATGGGCAAAGGCTGTAACTGAACAGCATTCATCTCTTCTTCAAAACTGACATATTCGTGGAGGGAAACAGTGCCAAAACAAATACAAGCAAAGCAATAGCCTGGAAATACTTTAAACATGTTATTTGAATTCTCAGAAGTATCATTTTTAACTTAAAGTAAACATTGGCATGCAAACCTAACAGTCTGCGTAATCCAGTCTTGAAGTGTAACTTTATTTGTTATGGGGATTTGCTCAAGGAAAGGGGGAGGGAGGGCGAGGTGGGAAAATAAAATAAAAACACCCCTCCTTCCAAAAAAAACTCCTCTTCTCCTACTACAAAGAGGAATTGGTTGTTTCTGCAATGCTGCAGACATTTCACAAGGTCATGGAAGTGGTTGTCTGAAGCTGCTTTAGCAATTTGGGAAGGAGGAGGGATTGAATTGTTATGCCCTTGGATGTTCACTTGGCACAACGGGATGGGGAGTCTTTGTCACTGTTTTAATAGGAGTGGGCTGGGATGTGCCAGCCAGATTCCCACCCTCACCAGCGCAGGAGCTGGGTTCTGTGGGATTACTCTTCTGTGAGGGAGGAAGGGCCATAACCCTCCTTCTTTGGGAGCCACTCGTGTCATGCTGCGGCCCACTGGCTTTTCCTGAAATAGTGCCGGCTTCTGGCAATCTCCAAATACAGTCTTCAATTAACAGGGAAACAAAAGCCTCTGAGGACTCTAGCCAGGATGTGCTATTAAATGGGAGATGTTGCAGGCACCTTTTCCAGCTGAGAGGGAAATGAGTAGAAACATACCAAAAATATTTTAACAAGAGACAACTGGCAGAACAGCCCTCCCTTGCTGGGGATCAATTTTATGCACTAGGGGAAAAAAACCAGAAACCTTTATACAATAATAGAGTCATTCAGGTAGGAAAAAACCCCTAAGATCAAGGAGTCCAATCACTTATCCAAGACTGTCTTGTCCACCACTAAGCCACTGTGTCACCAAGTGCCACATCTATCCATTTTTTAAATACCTCCAGAGATAGTGACTCAACTGTTTTCCTGGTCAGACTGTTCCAAGGCTTGACAATTCTTTCCATGAAGAATTTTTTTCCTAATATTCAGTTTAAATCTCTCCTGACCTAGCCTGAGGCTGTTTATGATTTTTTTCCCATCTGCATACTGGCCAATAATCTGAATTAACTGATAAAGTAGATGAGTCTTCTTGGTTTTATATGCATTAATTCTTCATCTCGACGGAGTTATCTGACTTTCAGGACACAATATTCCTTGGCCAGACTTTTCTTGGACTGTATCATCTTCACTGCAACAGTAAAACTTTATTTTTTAAATTAAATGTTATTAAATTGGTATTATTGGCCATTGGTATACTCTCGTACACCATTTATACTTACTACCTGAAAAAAAAGAGGTTCACTTTATATATCTAAGATTGAAGTGCTTATTTGAAGCTTATTATCTAGATTTTCTCTCTTAACAGAGAATTGGAGACAAAAGATGAACAAATTCTCTGTCCTGAGGTATTTTAGTAACATGATGGGCGGCCAGTGTTTGGGGACTGGCTGGGCATCTGTCAGCAGATGGTGGCAATTGCATCATTTGTTTTCTATATTCTCTTATATTCATTTTTATTTCCACTTCCTTTTCTGTCCTGTTAAATTATATCTCAACCCATGAGTTTTACCTTTTCCAGTTCTCTTTTCCATCCCACAGAGGGGGAGTGAGTGAGCAGCTCTGCGGTGTTCAGCTGCCTGCTGGGTTAAACCACAACACTGCTCCTTACAGAAAATCGAGGAGAATTTGTCTCCACTTAATATTAAATAATTAAATACTCACTGGAACAAAGAGAAAAACTGGTTAAGTAGTTAATGCTTCTGTATAGATCACATGCAAGATCGTATTTTAAGTCTCTGCCTTAATGACTGTTTAATTATTCATAGAAAATGGAAACACTTCAATGGGAAGTTCAGAGAGACACCTGCCTCCATACTGTCACTGTCACAGGAACTCAGCCAGTTCCTTTTGTTTGTGACTCTTATCTGGACTGTGGAAATATGAGGCTGAGTTCTAGACCTCACAAGAAAAGGACTTGAAGTTAGATTCTTTCCATTCTTGGTGAGTCCCAGAAGGCATCATACATGTGCAGACGGACATCTGCATTTTTTCCTCCAAATTTCAAAACAATTGTCCCAAAGTAGAACAGAGAAGAGGGTGTGGGGGGAAAATCAAAACCAAAAATGAAAGCTATATCCAGTGTTTTCAGATCTTTCAGTTTTAACCTGAGATCCAGTTTTAACCTGAGATTCTCAGCACTACTTTCAAACAGCAACATATTTTCATAATGTGAATGCAGCCTCACAAACTGCTGAGTGACCAGAAGCATTTGCCATGATTAAAAGAATATTACAGAAAATTATTTAAGGAAAAGAGAAAAAAATATTTTTTATCCCACCCCTTCTCCTCTTCTCCACTTTCTTAAAAAAACAAAAGAAAAGAAAAAAGAATGAAAAGAGAAGAAAACAAAAACTCAGCCTAACTGAAAGCCAAGTCACCTTAGGAAAATAATTTGGCATCAGCCTTTATCGACAGCTGCACTTCACTTCAACACCTGTGTGTATCATTGCAGGTGATGAATGACTGGGGAGGCTGTTTTGTGTTAGTGAAACACGTTGTGGCAAAGCTTGTATTTATATTTACGCGGTAAGTTTGAGTTGGACCTGTGTTATGAGACTCAGATCTTGATGGTAAAGGTAGGATGTATTGGCTGTGTAAATGTTATTAAACTCAGGAATGCCTCCAGATTTTAAGGTCTGAGTAGATACATTGGCCATGTCCCAACTTGGTGTTAGGGTGAGACTATCTCCACCCCATCCCAAAGTTCTGATCATTGAACACAATGATCTTGATAAACAGTCTAGTGTGGGGGTCTATGCAAAAAAAGAGAAAAATATATGGGAAGTAATAACCTCACTGAACAGAACAATTTTCTGTAGAAATAAAAGTAATCGTGTTGTTTGATACAAAATTTAAAATAACTTCAGGGAGGATAAGGTGGGGAGTGGAAAAGGAACTGAAAGAGAAACTAAAGTAAATGATCTTATTATTGTATTTCAAATTTGCGTTTTCACAAAGCGATTAACTTGCATCAGGGAAGAATCTTAAAAAGAGGATAAATAATAAACAAGCCAAACATAAGGCATTGGACAAAACACTTGTCCACTAAAATTATAGAATTGTTTCACACACAAAAAGAAAAGAAATTCTTTTGGATTAATCCAAGCTGAAAATACTTTTTCTGGAGATTTTTGTTTTTCTCATTAAACTGAAAGCTCTTCGTATTTGTACTGCTTTAAGATATTTATTTCCAGAAGCTTACTTCAAATCCCTTTGAGATCAGCAAAAGACTATCAGGTGACATTGGTTATTGTTCATTTGAAGTCCATGAGATTAAACGTTTTCTCCTTTTTGTCTGTAACTTTGTGCAAGTTCTGTGTTGTCAAAGCCAGAGAATCTTCTACATCTGGTTATTCTTTTTTTTTTGTTCTTTATTGTATTTTGCAGAGATTATAAATGTTAATAGTTTCAAATGACTTATGAAAAAAAAGACAAAACACACAAAAGCTTTCTTCTCTTCTCTCACTGGTACTTATTTTGGGGATATATTTGACTGAACATTACCATAATGCTGGAATTATGGATTCTTGGCTGGTGAAAATTGCAACAATCTAATTGATGGATCAACAACGCTTAATACTCTTAAAAGTCTACATCACCATTTCTTCCAAGTCAGATTGTCATAGAACACAGACCGGGCTAAAACAGGACTGAGTATTATTTACTTATCTGACATGCACTGATTCCAAGATAAAGGAATGAATTTGCTGTGCATCAGTTCTATTACCCAGGCTGTTTCCCCAGACACCAATACTTAGATAATGTAACATCTTTGGAGGAAATAATGTGATTATTTATTAACAGGTATTTATTTTTGTTTTTCTACTTACTGGTGAGGGTTTCAGTTGGTAAATTTTGTTCATCAGTACAGGATAATACACCCATAATAATTACTTTTTTTTCCTCAAATTCTGACTACTATTAAAAACGATCATACATGTTATCAAGTACTAATCAAAAAATTCCTAAAATCTGAAGTGCAGTAGGAAGTGCAATTTTTGATGTGCACTAAGTTGTCCCAAACACATCTTGACCTTCACTTACCCTCCAGTTTACTCAGCTGAGTGGTTCAAATGTACAACTGAGTTTGTCACAGTTAAAATCTTATGCATATAAGGACATCTTTTTCTGCCATTAGAATTTTTTCTCCATCTTTTTCTTTATATGCATACACACACACATACAGGTATTTTAACTTGAAGGTTAATGAAGTTCTTTTAAATAAGAAATAAATTTCTTTCCTTGAACCCTAAGAAAAACCCCCTGGAAAAAAATATATTTTAAGCTGATCAAAATTTGACTTTTACACTTTATTTTACACTGTATACTTACAGTATACATATTGACAAGAAAATAAAAATTAAAAACCAATTTAAAAAAACAGAAAAAATATTTTATTTAGGAATGATAAAATTCAATCGTTTATATTTACATAAAAATACTTATTTTAAAAATTTATTTATGATTAATGTTGCTCTATTCTAGGAATCAATTTTCAGTTTAAAGAACTTGTCATGATGGAATTACTGTTGTCAAAAGTAGTTGAATCCCAAGACCTAAAATTTATCTTCCTAGATATTATAGTTTAAATACAATTTTTGTCATTTTAATTTAAGTTTATATTTGAAAATTAAAATAGAATATATTATTATTAATAATGGCGACTATACTATTATTTTTACAAATGGTTTTTCATTTTGTCCATTTTTCAAGGTAATCCTTGTGTTACACAAATAATTCCTTAGGAGAATGAGATAAATTTGCCTAATTACTACAGGTGTGATATTCACAAATGAAGTGATTGCTTTAAAACGAGTCTGATGCATGCCATTGGTGTCAAGGGAATTATCTATTTGCCTGGATCTAATTATGCTGAAGGGAATCTCAAACACAATTAGCTGCTTCTCCCTCTTTTCGTACAACAAGAGAAAATTAGCTGCTAAATTAATAATGAAAGGTTCTTGATTTTACCAATGAAAATTAAAAGTGTGTGTTGGTGCTTTAAATAATTATGATACTTGAGGTTTGGTGTAAGTTTATTTGCTTGAAGAATGCTGCATTTATTTTTTATTAAAAGTCTATGTGCAATACTTGAATGGGAGATCATCTTCCCCAACCATTAGCAATTTGGTCGAGGCTACTCATCAGACACAGTCTTTGGGATTCAAGGGAGACAGGCTGGAATTCACCATGTCAGAGGCTTCTATGCTCTGCTCAGGGGACACAGATGGAATAATACTTGAGTTAGTGGTGAATTAAATTGGTTTGAGAACCATTTGGATACATTATTTTCAAAATCTGAACTTAAGTTTTAGCTAATTATGGTAGTTCCGCCTACTCAAACCAATGTGTTCCCCAGCACTTCAGCATCTGAGCATCTTCTGTCCACCAAACCACGGGTCAGCAGAGTTGTGATTTCTGCTTTATTGCAGGTAAGCTCAAAAATTGGAATTCACATGACAGAAACCATGTCAGACCTTCTCTGGAAAAGAATGAAACCTGATAAGACTGATTTGCACATGGAAGAGCGGTACAGGCATAGAAGGAGCAGCTCAACTCTTTTTCTATGACTTTTTTGAAAGGGTCGACTACATGGCCCTTCACAACAACTCCCTGAGAAAGCAGACATGACAGTAGTAATGCTAAGGTAACTTTGTCCAAAATAAACTCTGTTTTTGACCAACAGTTTTACAGGATTTTTATCCTGTGGATTCTTCCTTGGGACTGTTATTATTTATCTCAGCCCATCTCTGTCCATCACCTGAAGAACTTTCTCTGTTTTTCTCTACATGTGCATTCTCTGGGTCATTCTCTTTGAAATGTACACATTTATGAATTATTAACTTATCCTTTGCAATTGTTAACACTTCGTGTCTTACGTGGGAAATTTGTTTTGTTTTCAAGCTGTGATGCCAAGTCATCCTGTAACCTTTAAATAAAAATCATGGCATCTTTCTCCTGGAGCACCACCACTTTGCAGTCTCACTGAAGAACTTTCACTGGGCTGTTCTTGATGAGGAGGTAAAAGGCCTTGGTAGCTGGTTGCAGGTTCTCAGCCGTGATTATCAATATATGCTTTTCTCCCATTTCTCCCATCTTTTTTTTTTTTTTTGGTCTTAAACATGTCCAGGGTTTACCCAAGTCACACAGATTTAACATATTTTTCTCTGACTTAAGTTATGTTTCTCTCATGGCTGCAAGAATTATTTAAAACAAGCATATGCCACTATCTAATACAATGACCAGATCTTTTAACAAAACCAATTCTATATAAAAGAAATAGAAGAATCAAATGGAAAACCCAATCTTGCTACATATATCTGATATATATCACGTATATATTTCTCTGTTTACAATTTTTCTCTTCTGCTTCATCTGCTTCATCTTCAGTCCAATCCTTTTTGTATAAATTTCAGTGTTTTCCTCTGTATTCCTCTCACTCTGTCCTCTTAATTTATTCCATTCTTAGTGATCTAATTACTAAGTACTTATTTTACTTCTTCTTTTGAGGATGTTTACTACGTCATATAAAACATTAATCTATTAGTATTTTACTTTATAAGCACGTCTTCTAATGAGGCTGTTTTCTTATCCATGAGGCAAACTGCAAAGAGGTACAACTCAGGATGGTAAAACCAGTCAATGTTCTTTGGGACACTGTAGCCAGTTACAGAAAACTTTTTAAAAATCCTCCATACCCTGGAGGTAGAATTTGTCAAGATGCTCACGTAATTGAAATTTTCTATGGTTGTTAAGAACCAAGAGAATAGCAGTTCTTCCCTCCAAATGAAGTCTCACTGCCAGATTTGTATGACATTTCATGATCCAAGCTTAATTTGTTATACATTGTTCCCAGAAGGTGAGATGAGATTACATGGAGCCATACATTAGTTAGAAGATTTATTTTACACTTACCCACTCAAAGTTCCTTTCTAGTTATTCAAGCAGAATAGAACGATCTTGATTAGTTAATCTCTCTACATCAGCGTTTTTTCCACAAAGCACTTCACAGAAATGTTTTAAAATTTCACAATTAAAAAAGCAATTAAAAAGGATTATCAAAATCAAAGCTGATCTTTAATTACTGCCTATATCTAGATCTTTTTTCCATGATATACTAGATAAAATACTCTTAAAAATGCTTTGTTAATAGCTTTTTATTACTGAGAACATTGAAAATTTCAGTCTTTTGAGGCACGTCCCTTTTTAGATCAACTTCATTTTCAGCTTGTCATCTAAAACTTTATTTCCATCAATCTTGTCTTGCTCTAGCTGAGTAAGCCATTCCTTTATCTTCTGCCCACCGTGAGAATTGGCCACCTTGCAATGACTTGGGTAGTGTGGTCAAGGTAGTGCTGTAATTTCTCCGGTGAAAAATTGCTCTCTATCTCCACCTTAGTAAGCAAATCTCTTCTGGCATCTGTTCAGTCAGGTCTGCCTCTGTGAATGCCTGCAATCAATTTTTGGACATTTGGACTTCTGGAAATATTCACGGAAATATTCAACTGCTCTTTTCTATCAGACCAGTGGTGGCATAATGGTTTGCTAAAAGTCTTTGCAGTTTTACAGCTCTTGCTGAAAAATAGCTGGTTTTGACCAGAAGAAATAGCAAAATAGCAAAGGTTCTCTAAGGATGATTTCAGCTTGACTAGCTGTAGCATTGGAAGGAACAGAAGGGCAGAGAATTAAAAATGCTGATACTCAGGACTGCTCTGTGTTTGAACATATTTGCATTTAAGACTATTCTGAAAAATAAAGGAAGACTTTTCTGTAAGACTGAAAAAAATATTAAAAACAAGAACATATATATAAATAGAGATATCACTGGATTGAAAATCTCACCATAGTGAAATTCCTGTGTGGTTCAATTAACACTTTTTTTGTTGCCAAGTTCAGATTTCCAGTGAATTATGCCTTCTTAAAAAGGACCCCATTTCCCATACATTTTATGTGAAAGTGAAGATGAGGCTCAGTTCACCTAATTTCAACAAGATAAAAACTCTGTCTTGTCGAATCTGGTCACCTAAGGCTTGACTTACACACTCCACAGTGGTGAGGGTCATCTGAGGTGTACTTGGAATCCAGTATCTATTTGGTCTCCAATTGCCTCTCCAAAGGGAATCTCTTCCAGCCTCATGTGAAAACTTCAGATTTATGGGGGGCTTTCAAATGGTACTGGACATGTTCTCCAAGCAATGTGAATGGAGACTTATGAAAGGAGACAATGTCAAAGTGTGGCATCAAGAACGTAAAGTTATGAGTCATTTTATCTAATTCAGCTATCTTAATCTACATGCCAGAGCCCCCAAATTTTAGATTTCTGTATATAGGTGTCTGGATGTGAGATGAGGGTCTGAGGTCAGCAAAGAGTTAGACAAATGTCAGGGAAAACAACAGAATGAGGTAAGCATTTAATAATAAGGACTTTTTTTTCTATATAAGGAAAGTTTACTGAAGTTCTTCAGAGTGGAAAATACAAAGAAAGCAATCATTCTCAAATCCCGTCCTCCCATACTGAGACCCCAGAGAACCGCCTGAATCATTACATTATACTACATCCTACTATATAGATCAAAAGCTCAACTTTTGCCCTTCTACCCTTCGAGTTTGTGAGACCCTGAACCCAGCTTGTTTGGACTAGTGCAAATTGATAAATCCAAATCAATAAATCCCTTGCTGGCCTCTTTAACTTCATCTGAACTCCTTCAGGTCCCAGCCACACTGAGCCCCTACAAAGACAGTACAAGCAAAAGGCAAGCAAATCTCAGAGTCAGGTGAGGCTTTTCTGAAGTGACACCTGAGTGAGGACTTTGTCAAAGAACTTTATTAAAGTCACTTTCCTCTCCAGCACAAGCGTTAGGCCATCAGGCAATGTTTTCAGACTCTCTCTCACATGGGAATTTTATGCTGCAGTACGACATGAAATCCCAGTGTTCTCAAAATCTTTCCTTTTTAATATTTGGATTCTTTCCTAATTATTTTCAGATTAATTCCCAGCTAATACATAAGGATGAAATTTGGCGTATGACCTGTAACCCTAAGCATGTTGTAATTCTGTTACCAATCTCCTGATTTCATGGGGGGCTTAACGAGCACCATATGTGACGCGCTGTGTTCCTGTGCATTAACGTGGCCCAATGATCCAGGGAATCTCTGGCACTATCCTGCCTTGCCACACCGTCAGCAGCCCAACAATGGCAACACCAAGGTCTGGTGAAATGGTTTTTCCCATGTCTATGTCCTCAAGGCTGGAAAGGACTCTTAGGCACCCCATAGTGTGACTGTGCTAACCAGTGTGGGATTTGGTTTGTTTGCCTCTGGTTGGTGCCTCTCCACAGGTGATGCACAAGGTAAATGCCATTTTCCCCCAAAACTTGTGATCACTGTGCTCAGGCTGTTCAACTCAGACACAACTAACCAAGGGTGCAAGAGCAACAGAATTCCTGGAAATGTGTTAAAATGTTTCGCGCTGGTTTGGGGCAGTCCTGGGGGTACTTTGAAGGCAAGAGCTGGCTCTGGCCTGAGAGAGGAATTGTTAATAGTAGTAATGAAGGGGTCAGTATTAAATCTATCAAACCAAAGGGTAGAACACATTTGGCATCTTAGCAGCCAAGTCAGAAAAGAAACCATCATTCAGAGACGAACAGTCTGCTGATCCAGGTGCGTCCTTGGACACACATGCTTGACCACAAGCCCAGAGACATCCATGGGAGTATTTCTACTGTTTTCAGAGGGGTTTTTTGGATGGCATCTGATGGGCATTTCACATTTCTTGCTGCTGGAAGAAAGTTTGGTTTCATGTGGTAGAAATGGCTGTTAAATCACAGGCTGTTCCCCCACTGAATCATAGCACAGAGTCAGAGAATGGCTTTGGTTGGAAGAGACTTTAAAGACTCCATAGTTCCAACCCCCTGCCATGGGCAGGAGTGCCACGCACTAGATCAGGTTGAAGAAGGTGTCTCAAATAAGCTCAGCCCTATCCTGGACCTGTTCCTTCCTTCAGGAAGGACACCATTTCCCGTGCTTGCTTCAGAGGAGAACTTGTTGCCCCTTTCCTTTTCTCTGTCTGCCATATATTCTCCTCCTCCTAATCACCTGTCCCTGGCACCAACTCATAAAACCTTGTCACACTAACTACACCATTAATCCTTTCTTAAACCTATATATGCAATGGCTCTTATAAACCACCATGGATCTTGTGTATTGTCTGAAAATGAGCTTCAAATCTAAAGGTTTTCAGGCCTGTGGGGGAGAAAACCCATTACATGTGATAGCTCTCTGCAAATGTGGGCAATTACAGATAGAAAAATCCTCCTTACCACTGCTGAAACTCTCTGTGATCAGCTGCATTCACAGTTGCAACCTATAGACTGTAGGACTGAAAAGGCTTCACTAATGATTTCTACACTGGACCAAATGATATCCTTGACAATAACGTAATCCTGAGAAACCTCGCTCATTTCCAGTCGTCACCACTGGGGCCACAGGCTGGCACAGATGAGCCAACACACTCCTCCAGACCTGCACTTATGTTTCAATAATAAAAGCCTAAATGCAGAACGTTTTTTTTCTCCCTCTCCTCCCTCCCAAATGCTACTGATCGTCCTATTACCATGGCAACCAACTCCTGCTGGCATGATCAAGAAAAAACCTGATTTGGGATTTTAATTAATTGCTTGGAAATGGAAATGTAACAGTGACTGGCAGTTCAACTAAGCACGTTTGCAAAGTGAATAAAAATAGAGTTTCTGAAATACTTGAAATTGTTTCACTGGATATAACCCACATTTTTTACGAGACACCTTAATTTATTCTGCTTCATAAAATAAATCTGCCAAATGTACTAAGCCATTTTGTCAACACAAATCATTTTGGCAAATACTTTAATCCTTCTTCTTAACAAAATGTATTGTATTAAGAAAAAAAAATCTAACCCATCAGTATAAACCCGTAGGTTTGATCTGAACGGGTGCCTTTTTCACCAGTAGGTCATATTTATAAAAGGCTTTCATCTTGCCTTCACAAAAGAGGATGTTCTTCTTCCGATGCACGTGATCACTCATTAACATTGATGGCAGCTACACCCTCATATTCAGCAGAGAATGGAACAGAAATGGCTTTCGGTTGATTTTTATGACCCCCAGTCTCCCTGTTTTCAAAGAAAATGGAGTGGTCATTGTCTGGGTATGGCACTGCCCTCTCCTGAGTGCTGCCAGTGCTGCTGAGGTGGTGTCATAGGTCCTGCACTGCTCAGCCAAGAAAAAGCCCATTTCTCTACAGATATTTAGGGACAAGAGGATTAGCATGATATCCCTGTTGTCTCTATGCAGGCCTGGCTACCCACAGTTTCCAGCATCATGCCAATTTTGAAGGTCTTGTAGTTTCACACGATTCATTTTTTATTTATATGTGTGTGTGTGTGTGTGTATGTAAATAGATATATCTAAAAATTCTTTCTTTAAGAAATTAGAAGAGGTTGTGAAGGATTTAGAAGCCCCACATCACACCCAAAAATGAAAGTAATCTTCATAAACTACTTAAAGTCCTCCAGTATTCTCTCCCAAAAGAAAATTGTGTTGAGGTAGGGATCAGTGTCTACTTTCAGGTAGCAAGTGATAGGACAAGAGGAAATGGCCTCAAGAAATGCCAAAGGAGATTTAGATTAGATGTTACAAACAATTTCTTCACCTAAAGGGTGGTCAGGCTTTGGAACAGGCTGCCCAGAGAAGTGGTAGGATCACCATCCCTAGAAGTTCTCAAAACATACAGATATGGTACTTAGAGACATGGTTTAGTGGTGGATCTGGCAGGGTTGGGTTCATGGCTGGACTCAATAGGGGTCTTTTCCAACCTTGATTCCTTCCTTCTTACATGATTCTTTGGTTCTCCACCTTGAGATATTGGCCTGATGGGAAGGCTGAAACATGATTGGCAGAAGCATGGTGGTATTGTAAACATGGCATGGACACTTCTTAGTGGCAGCATGATAATACAGTGCCACATGGAGACAAAAAATTCCATATTACTGCTAAAGGACTCCCTTATTCACAAGCAAGAGTCAGAACACCTGGGTGGAATCAGAACTCCTCACTACTAACAGCTGTCTTACTCTCCTCCTTTGAGATTTTAGCTTTCCACTTATTTTTATTCTTTACAGGCCAATGGCCTCCCTGACAATCAAAGCTAAGTGTGAATAATTCTACATTAACTAATTTTTACATATTTACTTATTTTCCTCCAAGCAGATTTTGTCAGTCTTCCAGATGTAAAATACCCTGTAATTCCCACTACCAGAGTATTAATTCACATCACAGGATCACATGGCTGACCCAGAAGTTACTAAACTTCCTTACTCCGTGACTTAATTATATTTAAGATGTGACTGGTTCTTGCCAGTTTTCACACAATCAGAATGTCACTCTTTAGTGAACACTACTCACTCAGCCTCCCAACTCTACTCCTGGTCTTGGTAGACAACCTCAGTGAGCAGAGCTGTACAGGATGAACTGAGTTGGGTTTAATCAACTATTTTCAAAGATTACACAGAGTTGGAAGAGGTCATTTTGTTTTTGCTTGGGGCATATTTACTCATCATTCTCCACTGCTTTTTGTTTCTCCTGTGACAGCTTTAAAATACGGATAATAATTTCCATTATTGGAACATCTTTTAAGACCTAAATATCATTAAGCTGGTAGAAATTGTGACACAAAATGATAACACAAGAAATCTGGTGATTATCTATCTCTCACTCTCTCTATCATCTATTGGTATTTCTAAGGCAACTATCTTTGTGTTATCTAAGCACTGTAATATAATGCAATCGCTTGCAAGTTGTATCTAAGTGCAATGGGTTTTACTTATTAATAACATAGCACTTATCTTCAAAGTGCTTCACAAACTAATTAATTCTCCCAGCACCTTCTCCCTGTCAGGCAGGTGAGACAACTATTATTCCCATTAAACATATCATTCTGATTATTATTTGAGGAAATAAGGTTAAGTTACTCATCCCGTCTCCCAGAATAGACGGTGAGTGTTAGAAAGACACCTGAACTCAGTTACAAGGGAACAGGCTGTTTGACCTGATTTGAGACCACCTCGAAGTCCCTCATGCCTGGGCAACATCACTGGTAACAAAAATTATGTGCTTCTTTAAAAATTAGCATGGCAAATGATGATGGGATTCCGTGTCTGAGACTGACTAGGTTTTGTTTGTTTGTTTTTAAAAAGGGCCCTGACCAACCAGCTCCATTCTACTGTGAGTCATCCACATGCATCGTGCTTGTGAAATGACTTACACTGACTTGGCTCCTTCAATTTTACATGCTCCATTATGTTGACATTATTCCTCAGCCCAAGCAATTCCTGCACTCAAGTTTCTGCATCTTCCGGGTAAGGAAAACACACTGGAAAGATATTTAACAACCATGGAAAAGAAAGAAATTAAAATAATAGGGCCTATTTGTTAAATCATTCTAATTCCTTGATAGTTCAAAAGCTTTTCTACCTCATCAGACTGTTTAGAACTCTATCACTGATTTATCTGAAGGTATGGATATATTCACATGGAATATATGAATACACATTTAAGAACTGCTTTAATTCCACTGCTCAGAGCTTCAATGGCTAGCTTGGAATTAAAATCATGCCATGGGATATTGCATAACTATTGGCAATAACTAATGACATTCATCAGATGAGGTGGTTCCAGGAGGTAAACAAAGATAAAGACGTAACAGTTGCCCAAGTGAAGGAGTTCTTATATTAATTATCCCCATAAAACACAGTAGCCCTATCAAGCTGTAGGGTGGCCTAGAAGCTACTTAAGCTCCCACTCGTTGTGTAATGGTGGCACAGTGGGCAGAAGTCCACCAGCTGCCTCGTTGGAGGAAAGTACCTTCCTTGGGGTCCCTGCCAACAGAAACATTATCCTGCAGGATTAAAATGTGTTTTAATTATTTGCGGAAGGTCAGATTGACAGTGTAGCCATTAAGTATGTACATACACATACAGACACACATAACTTTATTCCTATAGAATTAAAAACATGAGAAATTGGATATTGGCACACCTGTGTTCTATAAGGATGAAGAGGAGACTTCAAAAGGCTGGTTTGAGTTTCAGGAAAACACTCCAAGCCTTTGAGGTAAAATTCATCTGCCCTAACTTGGACGTCTTAAAACTAAACAACTAAGTCAGAGCTCGTCACTCCAAGCTCCCTTCGTGGGGAGAAGTGGGCATCTGCAGAATGTAATTCATCATATCCCATCATAGGTGTCTGAGATAGACTGGATGAGTCACTCCCTGGAGGTCCCCATGTGTCTCTACTGACTCTGAGGAGAGCCCAGCTTAGATTTAGACATTTAAGTTTTTAAAACATAACATTGGTGAGTTGAATTCCACCCTTATATCCTTCTCTCAGGCTTGGTTCCAGCCCCTTCACAGCCAGTTGGTGTTGAAGGGGAAAATATAGAACAGGGTCAATGAGTACCTGGGGCTTTTCTGCTACTTTTCTCTCTCGTAGGACAGCGTTCCAGAAATAAAGTGGCACAAGAATAGGAAGGAAAACAACAACTTCTTCCTCCCCAAAATCAGGCACGTTTTGTGACATTCTGTAATTTAGTGAATGAGGGACTTGCTGGCAGGACCTTCTCCATTTGATATTTCCTCACTGAACCTCAGTTCACGGACCTCTATTTTAGCAGGTGAGTAATGTCTTTGACTCCAGGAAGATCACAGAGCTAGTGAAAGTTGAGTACATACATAAATGTTTCCAGGATCAGGCACATATAAATTAATTAGAATTACGTATTTAAATAGCTTTGTGGATCTTGGCCTTTGTTCATAACCTTCATCATCTGAGGCCTGAGTCTGCAACCTTCACAAAATATGATACCAGATGTTCACTTTCCGTTTTGGAAGGGTGATGCTGAGGAGGAAGGGGAGAAGGAAGCAAGACACGTTTACAGTTTTGACCAGACAGTGTGATCATGATTTTAGTGGCAAGATTTTTGGATTCTTCCTGGGATATTTCTATTTTTGTAAAAATGCTCGAAACCTTATTTCAGGGGGGAAAAAAATTACAAACTGTTTGCCAGAGAAGGTCTGAGCTTTGAAAGGAGATGAGGGTACTCTTTGCATTTCTATGCATTTATTTGCATAAATACACAGAAACTGGGGGAAACACACGGCAACTTTTAGCCTATTTCTAGTCAAGCTGCTAAGTCACTCATGAATCTGCTTTAACTGTAATAAATTTTAACTGCATAGAATTAGCTTTGCATACACTTTTTGTGTAAAGACTATTTCTGTTCTGTTTGCACAGCACTTAGAACAAAAAATAAGCAAGAACACAGGCAAACAAAAAGAAATCTATTTTCTGCGCCCAAATCAATGGAAAGTAGAGAAACCACAATAATTCACTGACTTTCATCTCACGGAAAACCCTTTTCTCCACGTTTCAGAAGAGTTATGTCTTGCAAAGGGTCCCTCTCTACCACTTTCCTATGTCTTAATTTAAAATGAGAACTCCAAGGTCAGTGGAAAGCAGTAACATAAAAGCACCCAATTCCTGTTAATGCAGCCTGGAATAGTGGGTGGGCCGTCTCTCAGGTGAGAAAAGGCAAGCTGCAGAGCAAATACCTGAGGTGACTTCTCCTTGTTTGAGTCTGCTACCCTTAGGGCTGTGTTCTTTTGGCTGGGGATATCTGTTGATCTTACCTCTTAACAGTAATTATGCCAGACAGCTTTTTGGCTTTCAGTTCTGCGCCATAGGTAACATAAATCATACAAATTATTACCACAATGCTAAACTATAATTACCCTCAGACCCTGACATGCTAAAATGTGTATTAATTTGATAATATAATAAATACGTTACTGCATAAAACTATAATTATTACTTCAAAATTGACACTTATACCAGCTTGACTTTTTTTCCAGCAGGCACCTCAATTGCACATTGACCAATACCAGAAATGTAATTTGAATTCAGTGAGACACACTGAAATGTAATTTGATAACATGTGGGAGGCCTCTCTTAAAGAAAAATGTCACTAGAATTAGTTTGGGTTTTGGAAGTTATAATTCCATAAAGCAGTAAATTACTCTGTAGTTCAAGAGGAAAAACATATCTGACAAATAGCCCAGGAAATGAGAATAATATCAACATATCTATCAAATAGCCCAGGAAATAGGGACAATATCAACAAAATACCTAAAATGTTACCAATGGGGAAAATAATTCACAGAATAACATAAATAAACACCCTTATTTATGTTGCTTCAAATGCTGTTGGGGAAAAAAAAAGTGACTGACACTATAGGAGAAAATTCTACTTTTTTTTTTGCATGGAAAAACTGACAAACATATCTGTGGGAAAGACCGAGGTCCCAATTCTGCAACTGTTTGGGTGTGGACAAACCTTGGCACAGCTCCCAGGTTTGTTTTATTCAGTGACTGCCTAATGTAAAATACATAAACAAGCCTGGGAACAGAGGGGTCATAATCCAGACCTGCTTCTTCTCAACTCGGCAGCCCAACTGCTGTAGCACCAACTCAGGATCCTGTTTCCCATTTTCTTTATATTTTATGTCTTCCACCTGGTCAATAGAAACTTGTAGGAAGGGAGTCTTACATGTTCAAGTCTTCTTAAACTCAATATGAATATGAGTTTGCTTCTTGCTCCTGACTGACCCTTTTAGGTGGTGAATGTGCAGGAATCAGTCACACACACCTCTGCTGGGCTATGTGGAATTGATATTTACACACTGAGTGGTTTTTATAACAGTTTCTCTTTGAGTTTCTTATTGTTACTAGGATCTTAAAATGTGTAGATAAAGGAAATCTTCAAAAGTATTTGTTCCCAAGTTTTCTTTAACAACCTGAATACCGGGGATTTTTCAAGTTCTTCCCTCATTTTTTATCCCCATTTATACTCTGGCTTGCAAAAGGAGGGGGGAAAAAAGTATCAAAGGAGAAGGGAATATCAAGTTTATTTCAAGTTTTCATTTCTGGGTGGTATTGCTATCATTTAACTTCATGTATTTACACTTACACCAGTTGCCATAGGCATACTCTGTATTCAAAGGACAGCTATAGGCATCTTTGGAAGAGCTAAATCAGAGGATCTTCCTTCTGCAGGTGTTTCCACTACAAAAAAAAAAAAATGAGACTATGATGATTAACTCAGTAAGCCTCATCCAAAGTGTCTAGGTGGTTTTTTCCATTACCAAAGTAGAAATAAAGGTAGGGGAAGAATTGCTCAGAAGGAAGAAGTGAAAAATGAAGGAGAAATGAAGGAGAAAAATATTAGAATATTAATATAGCAAAAGTATCTGAAAACAGCTTAGTTTCTTTTCTTTGATAAAAAATAGGTAAATATGTTTGTTGAAAAACCTTAAAATGTCCCCATTAACATTCTTTCTAGAATACTTGAAAAAAATATCCACAATAAAAATTTCTAGGAGGAAGGTTAGTTTGCTATCAAAAACATTTGCCACTGAATCAGAAAACCTCATTTCAGTACCCTTGACTTCTGTGAAGAAGGGTTCTACTTGCAAGATATTTCCAAATGTGAGGGATGTTGGGAAGATACATAGGAAGAATCTTCATTATCATTCTTGAGACCATACAAAGGAGTGAAAAGGCCCTGATTCTCTTTATGCAAATATCTGTTCAACTTCTGTGTAAATAGTCTTTACAAGGTGGGTTCCTGGCTTGCACTTAAGGGTCAGTGAAAATGAATGTTGTGCAGCTTTATCATTACCTTTAGTTGTTGCTCCTCCACTGATCAGATTGAATGATGCAAACAGGTCACTGGAACTGTTTGGCAGACACTCTTTGCCTGACCTAGTGCATGTATTATATAGGGCTTTATTGACATGGTTCTCCTCAAATGCCAGTTTGGAATGTATTAAGAGCTTTGGCAGAGCTTCTGGTGACTTTCATCCAGTTGGAACAAAAGGTGAACTGTGTGAAGAGAGCAGGAACAGAAGATTTCCACGGTATCATCACTATTTTCAGTGAAACATGAGCTGAAAAATCACCATGCTGATGCTGAGATCTGGGTAGAATTATTGGCCAAAACTGAAAAAACACTGGGGCAAAAGAAAAAAGAAAACAGAAAAGAAAAGCCATAAGTACATGGCAGTTTGGTACAGATATGAAACAGGCTCTTGGAATATGTTGCCTAACTTGGAAAAAATATTAGGACCTAAATATGGAGGTATAAACACTATCTTTGTTGAGTTCTTAGAGAACAGCTACTGCACACTGGAGCCTGGAGAATCCTGGAATCATAGAATTGATTAGGTTGGAAAAGCCCTCTAAGAGTCCAGTCACTAAGCCTTTGGTACCTTTACCAATGTGGAGCATTGCCAAATCCACAATTTCCCCAAGTGTCACATCGACATGTCTTAAATACCTCTGGGGTTGGTGACTCAACAGCTTCCCTGGGCACCCTGTTCCAATGCCTGACAACTCTTTTGGTGAAGAAATTATTCCTATTACCCCATATAAACCTCCTCTAGCACTACTGGAGGCCATTTCATTTTGTCTTACAGCTTGGTTTTTTGGGAGAAAACCCCCACGTGTCTATAGCCTCCTGTCGGGTAGCTGTAGAGAGCAAGAAAGTTCCCTCTGAACCTCCTTTCCTCCAGGCTAAACAAGGTGAATTCTAAGATTTTTTTTCAAATTTCAGGATATATGAATGTGGCTTTTTGACTGAAGTTTTTAGTCCTTCTGCACATAGATATTCTTGGTCTCAGCAAATTTCTTGTTTGAATGCACATGCTGACAGTAAATACGATGTTACAGAAAGCCTTAACCTATTTACCTGTCTTAGGTTTTTCCTATGTAAGTGATTATTGCAATCATTTCGATGAATCATGCTGTTTGATAGAAATAACAGCTTACATGCACAACTGGAATTTCCTTTTCCTCTTAGAGTACTTTGGAGGAAGGAGGAAAGAAAATAAAAAGGTAGTTGTGATTACTTAAATCTATCTTTTTAATAATGTGGTAGACAGTCAGCAATGATGATGTGATTCATTACTTGCCTATAATGTTAATTATACATTATTAGCTATTTCACTGTATGATAGCTGGCAATTGGTGATATGATTCATAAAGTGCTATTGTTAAGCCAATCTGAAAATCTGTTTGATTTAGGTTAAAAGAAAGGGCGATAGGTCATAAGAAGTTGAAAAAAAAAAGAAAGACAGAGGATAAAGAAAAGACACCGACATAATTTGCGGTTCTATTTTTATATGAACAACAAGGTTTACAGTGAAGAGCTGTTGGATACAGTTTCGGTGAGCAAGGATTTTGCAGAGAGATTAGATCAGTTACAAATTGCTAAATCTGATGACTTAGATAAAAATTTAACCAGAGGCTTTGAAAGAGGTAGAACATGTTTCTGTGGAGAAGTGATTGCCCCGTACTTCCGAGATAGAGCTAATCAGAGAAGGCCGCACTGGCTGTACCCTCAGTAAAAACTGAGCAGGGAAGAAATCATTAATTTGAGAATGGAGATCATTTCCAGGTGTAACAGACTGAAAACTGCGTTTCACTCTCCAACTGCACCCAATATTTTGGGGAACCCCCAGGAGGCAGTCCTGCAACTGTACTTTAATTTGTTCCCTTTCAAAGTATCTCTATCAGATCTGTGTTCTCAGATGAATAAACTGAATAAAACAACTGCTCCCTCCTCCACAGTCTTTGTTAGATTCCAAAACCTTTTCCCATTTCCACAGAAAAACCACCAACTTTAACCAACCACTTAAAAAACCCAAAGAAAACAGAGATTGCCCAGAGATAGCAAATACTCCCAAGGTTAAACATTCATTACATACTGGTTCATATCTGCACTTTATCTGAGCTACGAAGGGGAATTGAAGCTCCATCCTTCTTGCTCCAGCAGGCAGCAGCTCCAGCAGAGTGGACTTCATCCTTTCTCTCATGTAAGTCAAAAGTGAGTTATAGATCTGAGCTCCTGCTTCCCAGTAAGGGCACTGTCCACAAAGGCCCATCTCACAAACAGATTTCAGTTCCTAGGAGCAAATACTACCTGGTTAGAAACAGTTTGTCAAAAAAGTAATAAATCCACTAAAAAAAAAAAAATCAAAGTTGTAAAATAATTCAAACAAATATTTTTCCTTCATTGATTTTAATATCCCTGTAACTCTTAGGGGAAAGAGTTAAGGTGAAAGCTATATTACACTGTTCTCAAAGGGATTTATGTCTTCTCTTATCCCAGATAACACTCCAAAGGAATAAGATAAATCACAGTGACCACTCAATTCTCTCATCTATTTCCTCACATACCCAGTTCTTCTGTGCAGCAACAACCCTTATTCCAATCTATTCAGAGAAGGCAAGAGAAGTGCTGTGTTTCCAGAACTTCAATTGCATTAAAATACATGACCTAGAAATGCTTCATGGAAACTTTTAAGACTATTTGCTGCTATGTCTTAGGTCTTAAGGCAGTAGTTTTGTGGGACAAAGATAGGCCTGGGAGCTAGGAATTCCAGCACTGTCTTGACTGTCTATTGCCTGCATATCACAGTGATTGTGTGATTTATTTATAAAACATAGATTAGATTAACTCAAACAAGATTAAATTAGATAGAGCAAGTCACTTAAACTCTCACTGACTATTTCCTCATCTGTAAACCAGTGATATCTGTATTTACCTATTACATGGTGACTGTGAGGATTACTTAATCTCCCTAAAGAATTATCATGATTATCATTAATCTGGAACACACAAAACAAGTCCCGATAAGGAAACAAGCTTGTGATTCAGCTGAGGTGGAGTAAAGGTACCAAAGCAATTCTTCTGCTGATCTGATAGTCAAGCATTCTTGATAAAGGTTTTGGGATGGCTTCATTTCATATTAGGCATCTAAAATATAATGTTTAATATAAGATAGCTGTCTAAATTCCTTCTGTAGTCCAAATGAGTGTAGATGGATGTCATGTATTAAATGAGTCAATAACATCATGATTCTGGGATGAATCACCTAATGGATTTCTCTTCATTATCTGTAGAGGGAGCCTGGACAACTAGGCAAGATATATTTTAGATAGCTAATGTTATGTGAGACCAAACTGAAGAATTTAGTAACTCGCTTGGAGGGCTACAGCCACACGACACGTTCTGCCCACGCAGGAGCAGAGTAACATTCAGTATCAGTTTGCTCCCAAATTCTTGTCATCACATTCCTGCATCCTAAAACTTTACCATCCTTTTTGTAGCCCACAAGACCGCATGATAGCTTTGAGAAATTTAATTTAAAATTTCTGTTAATTAAGATAACGTATCAAAATGTTGTCCCATGTTACAGCATGGTTAAATATTTTGTACAAGGAGCCCCTCTATTTGGGGGCAGGAAGGACAGAGGGGAACTGTTTGGGGTAAATTGTGTTTCCTAGCTGATCTGGTTTTTTGGGAAGGGGGAGGGTTGTTCCTGGAAGAAGTCACTCCCTTTTGGTGTCTTTTGCACAACAGGTGATTAAGACTCATTTCTTCCCTCTGGAATTTCTTTTCTACTCCACAACAGAGTACTCTTATATGACTTTCCACCTCAACTCTTCTCTTCTGAAGATTAATGTCCCCTCCCTCTTCTGATGACACCTCAGGTTTGTTCCAAAGTTAACCTAACAGCAGAAAATCCTACCTCCGCCAGAAAGAAAGAAATAGTATCTCCCACTTTGGCTTCCTGCTCTAAAAAAAAGAGTCCAAAGGACATAGAAAAAAAGGTAGAGGATGTGAGGCTGCAGTGGGGACAGGCTCGGAGTGGGGCTGAGAGAAGCCTTGTTGCACAGGTTGAGCCAGAGCTGGGCTCAGGTTGGTGTCACAAACACCTCAGTTACTCCAGAGCCTGAATTGCTCGTGAGCAGTTTGGTCTCACACAAATGTAGAGCTGCAGCAGTGTTGTGGTGCAGCTACATCACCTCCCAGAAAAAGAGCAAGAAGGAATTTCTCCTCCAGAGCACTTTAACAAAACCTGATCAGGCAGCTGCTGCCCTGATGACACATTTTGTGTGTATGTTGGGGGCCAGAAGTGAGAAATACCTTCTTAGGAGGGAGGGGGCTGGAAGAAAACAGTGAATATAAGCAGGTGGGAACAGGCTAAGATTTACCTCCCCTTAGCAAGGCTCAGCTGCAGAAAGGCTTTTAGGTTAGATCTAAAGCTTTTCTGAGTCAAGAGGAAAGCTACTATTGATGTAAAGCAAAATACGTGGGTGAAGGTTATAGGAATGTTCCTTGCGAAGAAAAAAATGATGTAAAAACCTAACCTACATATATATATTTTTGTGCAGTGAGAAGCTCTTTAAAAGCCAGTGTTTCTTCTTAAAAACAACAGCAAAAAGAGCAATACGATTGAGTAGACTTTTAGAAGTTTTAGAAGCCAAAACATGGCTGGCTTTTAATTTGTTATAATCATAGAATAGGGGAGGAAAAAAATCTTTCTAAGCCTAAACTATCTCTTTGTTTTTCTTAGAAAAAGGAAAACTGTTTCAGATAAAATAGAAACCACCCTGAAAAGCCATCTGGAATTTGAAATTAATTCAGACTACCTGTGAGTAAGATGTGCAAAGAAGGGTCTGCCTTCAGTCATGTCTTGTACTGAGCTAAGAATGCTGTCAGCACTTAATAATGTTGGTAGTAATAGTTCTTTTCACACACCTTTTCACTTCTCAGTGTTGGCTGGGACTGGAAAGAGCAGAGCCTTTCCAAATGGAAACAGAGAGCACTAAAATTACATTTTAAAAACAAAAACAAAAGAAAATCAAACAAACTGAGGCTATGCTGAAGTTTTCAGTCCTTCAGTCCAACTTTGAAAACTCATTAGTGGTAGATAGTTCAGATAAGGTATGAATCCAGATGTTACTGTGTTTATCTTCAGAAAAACCGAGTCCAAAATTTTACTAAAAAAAACCAAAAAAATGGCTAGGCTCCTAAATCTGAATTTAAACATGTAAGAAAATGCCTTGATGGGTAAGAGCATGAAGACATGCAGCTTTTCTTGACCTTAATGAGATGTTCAAGGTACTTAACACTTTTGAAAATCAGGCCACAATTCAGCAAAGCATTTCAACATGTGTTTAACATTAAACACATATTTAATCAGATTAAAGCATATGCTTAAGCACATTCCTGAACCAGGATCAATTTAAACATGTGCTTATGATCTTTGCTAAATAAGGTTCTCACTTAAGTTTCTAAATAAGGTTTTGAGAGCCTAAATTTAGTTTTTTTGATTTTATAAAAACTTCAGTCTGTTTTGAATGAAATAAAAAATTAAGTGAAGAGGAAAATTCTTAATACCCTATTTGGTTTGCTAATCATTTTTATCAGTGCTTGACAGACACCAGGTAACTAAAATTTTGAGTAATTAAGGAAAAGTAAAAATATATATTTTTGGAAAATGTAGATTTTTCACATGCAATCTAATTTTGATTCTTTGGAAGTGTTTTATATCAGATATTTTGATCCAATATTATCCAAAATTAGAGACAAAAAATGAATTTTCACTGTATTTTCTCTAATTTTATCTGTAGTATGTCTATAGCTAATATTGGCACAAGGAACAAAAGAATTATTTTTCTCTCGCTTTATTTAATTTTTCCTCTATTTTCCTTTGACTTCTCTTTTTCTTTACTTATTTATTCTTTGTCTTGTAGCAGAACAAGCCACATTCCATCCCTTTCTGTTAACACCCCTGCATCCATTTGAGTTTCCATCAACCTCCTGTCAGTCTACCAGTGGTGCAATTACATGTGTTAAGACAAAAGCAGTGTTGATGGCCACAATTTTGATTAGGGTAAGAGTGACTCACTGGGACACCAGCAATCCAGAGCATGTCCATGCACACGTTTGCGTGGATGTGGGGCAGCCAAGGCAGCACACAGACACACAAATAAATTGAGCAAGGGTGAATTTGGAGTTTGTTAGCAGTTAGACACACAACATTCAAGCTGGATGGTAGCCAACCCAACTCCATCCTCTCTGGCATTCCTGCAAGGTAGAGGACTACAGTACAAGCTGTGGGATAGTCCTTCCCTAAATATATTCCCTCTTTCTCCTGTTCTCATTGGAACTATATCAAGTCCTGACTGCTCCACAGGCTGGATGGGGTTCTGAGCAACCTGGTCTAGTGGAAGGTGTCCCTGCCCACGGCAGGAGGGTTGAAACACAATGATTTTGAAGGTTCCTTCCAAATCAAAACTACTCCATGATCTCATGATTTAACATGTGCATGTTTTCACCCTGTTTTAAATAGGGCAGTAATTGCAGGTAGGTTATCTCTGGATTAAAATTAAGTTTTTTGGAAAGGAGGTGCTCAGGGGTAAGTGCATTAGCAGGTATTGCTTAATAATTTTTGAGCTGCAAATTCATTTTGTAGCTTGTGCCACAATAACTTGTGTTCAAATCCATAGCCTTCCTTAAACTAGAGCAAATCCCTTTGTGGACACACTAATTTCAGTTTTAGAGTGGCTTATCTCAGTTTATCGTAAACTTGTTCTGAATCAGCTTATGCCAAACTGGAATAAGCTTAATTTAAAATTGAAATAAAAGGATTAGGATAAATGAAATTGGTGTAAAATCACACCTTTATTTAAGCCAATACAACTCTGTATGCAGATAAAAACCTAGGACTTGTGTTTATTTAAAAGTGAGTGTTAAAGAAAATAGAAAAATACAATGAAGAGGGTAAATATTTCCAAACCCTGTTGAGAGGATATTAGAACAACAAAGAGTTAAAAATAATGCAATTTGAAAAGAACTATTCAAAAATTGCCTAATCTCCATGGTTCAGAGCCTCTCCCATTCAGACGCATTAGACAGCAAGACCCTGCAGGCACTTAATAATACTTTTATATAGTAGCACTTTACATTTTCTGTGCTGTAAAAGTATTAACTAATTAATCTTCACAACAACCATCTGAGGTTGAGAAGTGAGGACTAATATCCCTTCCTTAAAGACAGAGAAGATAAAATACCAGGCATGTCAAGGGCCCCTGTTTCTGACTATTGTGTGGTTTGTTTTGCAAGTGAGAAGGCCTCTGATACCAAATATGATGGGATAAAGTTGGATAACCAGAGCTGGAGTCTCCCTCCCTCCCCCATGACAGGCTGCTGTTTAAAATTTGGCTTCAGGAGATATATTTTTCAGACTCCAAGCCAGGAAGGCCCTTAAGCGTATGCTTAACTTGAATCACAAATAACATGGGAAAGCCAACGGTCTCCTGTAAAAATATGTGTGTAGCTCAGTGCTTTGGTGGCTCAAGTCCAGAGACATAGATTTCCAAAGAGGCTTAAGTTCCTAAGTCCCTCTGGGGAGATGAAAAGTCAAAATCCCAAACTCCTGGGCCCTGATTTCCAGAGCCTAACTAGAAACTCAGCAGACCCTGGTTCACATTTTAGTTTGCCAGATTTGGATCCTATGAACTCACATGGGGGAGGAGGCATTCACAAAAGCCCCTGGTCTCCTAGAAAGGTCAGGCCCTCTAAGGCAATGAAGATATTCTCAACCACCTCAAGAGATTCTGCCCTGAACCTTTTCTGGACAAACTAGTCACTCAGCCTAAGCCACACAGTCTCAGAAATACAGAATCATAGAATCATTGTGCTTGGAAAAGACCCCTGAGATCATCAAGTCCAAACTTCTTTTGGAAGACATATGCACTTGCATAAAATGGTGAATTTTCTCAAGCGAGTGGGTGACGTTTCTTTATTTCTTTACATGAATATTTCCCCATGCTCCCTGGAAGGGCACATTTACCTATGTGTTTGTGCTTCACTGAAGGGAATGGGCTATTGTCACCATGAGACTTCATCAATCTCAAAATTTAACAGCTGATTTTTCATAACTCCACCTTCCTGCAGGTGTTGAATCAAGCTCTGAGCAACCTGCTCTAGGGAAAGGTGTCCCTGCCCAATGCAAGGTGTTGGAACAAGATGATTTTTAAGGTCACCTCCAACCCAAACCATTCTATGATTCTATTATATGATTCTATTGTTCCATTAACTTCAAAACTAAGCAAGTTGAATCTCAGAGCTTTTGTCATGGATACACCTTAGAACCTTAGAAAATTAGTTTTCTAAGTTTAGTTTGTATTGGAAGGAACTTTAAAGATCAAATTGTTCCAACCCCTTTGCCATGGCCAGGGACACCTGCCACTAGACCAAGTTGCTCAGAGGTCCAACCAACCTGGCCTTAAACACTTCTGACTGTGGGGCGGCCACAACTTCTCTCAGCAACCTCTCCCAGTGTCTCACCACTCTTACAGTCAAGACTTTTCCCCCTAATAGCTGATCTAAACCTCAGTTTGAAGCCATTGCCCTTTGTCCTGTCACTACGAGCCCTTGTAGAAAGCCTCTTTCCATTTTTCTCGCAGGCTCCCTTCAGGCGCTGGAAAGCCCCAGTCAGGTGTCTCAGAAGCCTTCTGTGCTCCAGACTGAGCAATCCCAGTTCCCTCAGCCTTTTCCCATGGAGAGGTGCTCCATCCCTCTAACCTACTTGGCTGTCCTCTGGTCACCTCAGTGCAAAGGTTTTAGTCAAAATAATTGGTTATGGTCGCTTGTTCTTTGAGACACCTCCAAGACAAGCCCAGCTGAAAACACCATCTGGATAGCCAGCAAGGTGCCTCTCTCTCACTGTCTCTCCCCTGTAAAGGCACCTTGGATAACTAGTTTAGATTAAATATCCAAATTTAAGATAGCGAAAATTAGATCAGGCATGTGACTTGTACATTATTCTGTCTTACAGGAGGCTGAAAAATCACTCCTGATAAATTTACATGATGGTTTCTAGTGATGGTAAATGGTTACATGGTTAAGTAGTTTTCAGTGTCAGCTGGAGTAGGACTGACTTGAAGTCTTGCTCTTCTTGAAAACAGGCACAGACCTCAGCCTCAGTTTAATCCTGGTGTATTATTCCAGTTATTGCTCTGTGAATTTCCTTCTCAGTATTTATTTTAAAGCATAGTTTGGATACAAAATCCTCCTTTTTTAGCATTAGTTGAATACAATAGGAGAACCTCGTCCAGCAAAGCAAAGGTGGCTGCAAGGAGAGCTCTGATCACGTTCTAGCACGCCAAGTTGAGATTTTGACTGGCACTAACAAGCGTTGCAACAGTTATTAATTCATTACTTGGGAAATTGTCTCACCCAATTTCTTCAGGCTGCACCTCACTCATTGCTACACGTTTGGAGAATAAGTTAAAGATGCCTCATGTTATTTCAAAGTCTTAGTCACTGTTGTTTGGGTGTGGGCACTCCTCAACCTGGGCTTCAGAAATTGAAAATAAATGAGAGGTGGAGGTACAGAAACTATTCTCATCAAAACCAGAGGGAAATGAAGAAGCAGAAAGATGAACCCTCAAGTAATTAAAAAAAAAAAATAATAAAAAATGAACCTGTCTCCTTAGTTCAAAAGGTACAATAGGATCTATATTGGATACTGAAAATCCTGAATAAGTGATATTCTGGGAGACCACTAGCAGTTACATAAAGCAGTACAGTGCATGTGCTGTCTGAGGAACATCACATAATCTGGTATGCATCAGTATTTTGGCATCTTTTTAAATGTATAAAAATGCCAGTGGAAAATAAATAAGTAGTTGATAGGGCAGACTAAGCCTTCAAATTGATGCAGACAATTTCATTTTTCTGATGTTCTTCTGGTGTGTCTTCTTTTACCAGGGTCCTACAGATCTGGGAACATTTTATCCAAACAATTACTTTCTGAAAGTCTGCAAGCATTTTTAGGGTTCACAATCTTGGCTCACAAATGGCAATGTCTTAACTTAGGAGAGATAAAGAGGAAATTCTTCCCTGTGAGTGTGGGGAGGCACTGGCACAAGTTCCCCAGAGTAGCTGTGGATGTGAACGTAAGAAAAATGACACATGGACAGATATGAACAAGATCCACTGAAAGAGTTTCAAATCCTACCCCCTGAACTGTAAGTCCACGTCCTCTCTTGTCCCCTCCCTGGGTTTTAGACTTCATAAGACTGAGATTCCTTACTGTTATTATGATTATGAGACTCAGTATAAAAATAGCCAAGGAAAACCTAATAGTCTAGATTATATAGAACATCAGTATAACATCTTGTTCTCAGTTCTATATTGTCTCTAAGGTTTAATGAACTTCTAAGGGTTTTTTTTTAATACGATTTCACAATATCAATATCAAGGGAGTCTGCTAGCAAACTAAATTGAGCATGTGCAGTATTCTAAAAGTAAAAAGATCCTTAGCAGGTTAAAACATAAGAATAACTAAACTAGCTTTCTTTAGCCAAACAATGGAGTATGTAAATTGCAAATCTAAACTTAGTGTAGGCTAGTCCATATTAAAAATAAATTGAAAAAACATTGCAGACATTGTTAATTTAGCATGAAGGCAAAAACATTGCTGAAAGATTACTGTAATGGAGTATAGTTAATTCCATTCAATTCTTTTTCATGGTTCTTAAGGATAGGTCAGGATAAATATTAAATCCACAGGAGATTTATTGCTTCCTTGGAAAATCAATACGCCGTGAATCAACATTAACATGAACTTTGGACATCCTGTGTGTTTTCTTTCCTGGGAAATTTTTTATAAGTCTGGCTGAATCCATGGATATTCTCACCACGACTCATGAAAAACTATATGGAACATCATGGCAGCTAACTGTGATTAATACATGGATTTAGCTAGGTTTGAGGCTGGTGAGATCTGAGAACATTCTTAAGGAAGGTGGAGAATCGAGAGCTAAGCCTTGAACGCAACTGAGCTTGGCTTAAGCTGACTTGAAGTCACGGTCAGCATTGTGCAAGTGCCTCAGACTTCACCAACATGTTAAACACAGCCAACATTTGTAATGGATACTGCCCCACCTGCCCAGCCTTTGCTAATATGGCACATAATTATATGTCATCAATATTACCACCCTCCTTTTCTGGTATCTCCCTTTCCATCTACTTCTGTCTGTTGCCATCACTGATTAAAATTTCGCTTAGCTGCTATTGGAATGTAGGTTGGGTTTGTGTTCAACTCCCCAGCACTTCGTACAAGGCTGGCATATGCTGGCAACCTGTTTGGACCAAAAGTCAGGAATCTGGGACAACATTTCACCTTGAGTGCAACCTGCCTGACTGAAGTGTACTATGTGAATAAAGTTTGATTTTGGTTTGATTTGGTTGTTGGGTTTTTTTCCCCTGCAAAATCTTCTGTCAGAGGTCAGTTCAGCACAAGGCTGATGTTATTCAGCTTTAGATTCAGACACTTAAATTTAGAGGTATAATTACGTGAATATAGACTTGACTCGGTTGCCCACACAACTATTTAGTGCCGTTTGAGAAACCATGGCATATCTGATAGTTGTTTTTAGGCCTTGCATATTTTACTTGGGATTTATAGGAGACGCTCAGGCCCTCTCTGACCCTTCCTGGTAGCCCAGGGTATTGCCAATGCCAGAAAAAGCCCATGGTTAGGAAGGTGAACCACACACTTACATTTGGTCAGTTGGATCCCTCTCATATGGGGAAAATAGGAGTTTAAACACCAGCTGATATAGAAACCTGAATGGAGATACCTAATTTGGGTAAGGGAGCCTGGAGTCAAGCTATTCTTCACCTGGGCTGGTTTCTGTTACTTAAAAGTGTCCCACTGATGCTTTCCTGTCCCTCTGCCTTCCCCATCTTTTCCACACAGGATACAAGTCCATACAACCTTCATCCTTGTTTCTACACCACAAGGCTGGGAGGCTTAGTAGACCTTAGGCAAGGCTGATGTAGCCCACAGGCTTTTTGATCATGCTGCAGGTGAGAGCTCTGCAAATTGGCTCCAGTGGGAAGAGGTTGGATCTTTGATTCTTGTTATCAGAGGTAGTGCACTGAAACCCGGCAAGCCTGATGAGGTTCCTGAAATAATCTCACTGTTGTATCTTGTTATACAGAAATGAATCATGTTTAGGAACAGATTTACTTGCAGGCGAAGTGAATAAGGAGGAAAGGAGAACTGTGGGATATTTAGCTCTTCTAAATGACATCTCTTACTTGACCACCAGGACATTGGTAGCACTCATGTTCCTAATCCAGTGCAGCACCAAACTTTCAGGCACCCTCACACAGTTACAAGGAGCTAGGAAAAAAGCTTCTTATACAAAAATGTGAAGGATCTGTCAGGGGAGATGGAAATTTTACCTTGGTCTCCCACCTTAAACCTTGGCCACCTTTTTCTACCCCCTGAAACTCTCCTCTTTCTATATATTTTACTTTTTGATTGTGAAATATGTCAGACTCATTCAGGGTTAACAAACTGATTATGAAACAAGTATTGGCTTGAATGGGAATGAAATAGAAATAGTTTCTATTTAATCTGGAATGGAATTGAAAAATGCTCTGCTAAACTCTCTGGGGCAGGGTTTACCTTTTACCACTGAAATGAAAATCATACAGCAATTGGCCTTCAAGGTGTGTCCACATTGCAAGTAATGGTAAAAATAATAAATACAATGATGCTGATGTTGTTGACAATATAATAATGATAATAGAAGATATTATTGTATTAATTGAGGAGACCCACTGCCTGAAAGTACAAAGCATGACATTCCGGTATAATTTTTATTTTTTTAATATAATTCAACATTTTTATAATTACTAATGGCTTTTTAGTTATCCATCAGCACATTGTGGGTGGAAATAACTTGGGGTGTAACTGATGGAGTTAGTTGTGGGGTTTTTTTTTCCTTTCTTTTTTGTCTTGCTGAATTTCTTGATGTGTATGCTTTTCCACACAGATGGCACCTTTGGCAACAGCCTACCTGGCAGGATTTCAGGGCACCATTAATCTATCAAAGCAATGCTAATGAAGTTGGACTCTTAACAGTTTACTCACCATCTGCTTCTAACCGTCATCCTTCGCTGTGCTGTCCCTACTGCTCCTCTCGTGGAGGATGGGAACTCTGAGCAGCACTGATTAATGTGTTTTACTGCTACAGCTACCGGCTTCCCATAACGCTTTTGCTGAAAAACAGTGTTAATAAGTCAAAGCCACAGCTTTTGAAAAATTTTGTGGAAGCCGAAAGTCAAGTTTTAGACCCACAAAAAAGCCAAATTTTGCCTGACCCTGTAGACACCTACACTTTCTGTCCATAACTTTCTGTCTTTCCTTTAGACTAGATTACACAACAAAAGTTATTACATTTAGACTAACATAGAACATCATAGTTTGTTATTTACATGAAATATTTTTGAGTTTATTGCAAGACTGAAAAAAAAGTGAGTGGGGCTCATTTGTCTAAAACACTTACCTGTTTTTTCAAGTGATATTACTTGGTCTAAATAAAGGCACTGACTGTCCACAAACCTCACCTCACATGATATCTCCAGACCAAAAGAGTTACCACAGCCACCATTCTTCCAGTAAAACCCTCTTCTGCAACAGGCTCATGTTGCCAAGATGTTCCACACCTATTCTCATTCCACCATGGAATGGATTTGCAAACTAGGTGGTTTCCCTGCCTATCTGGCTCGTAAGGACCTAAGCCAGAAACATTCTCAGAGCACAGAGAAATGCATCCAAGAAAAGGAGATTTATAACCCTCTTGCTGACTCCTTTATATGCAAAAGTCTCATGGCTTCACCTGGAACAGGGCAGTCCCAGGTGCAAGTTTCTCCTGAGGGGGTTTGAAACCACATCTCTATTTCTCTACCTCCCAGGAGAATACCCTAACCACCAAGAGATAGTCCAGGAGATTGTGGGTCTCACAATCTCTTCCAGTAAATCTGTTCCACTTTAATTAAATATTCATTGTGCTTTTGGAAGAGATAATAACTCCAGACACAGGCAGAATGGGAAAATTTGGGTTTCTAATCCCATATCTAACAGATATGCTCAGCATGATGCGCTGGGTTTGTTAAACTAATTTTAGGAGTTGAGTGCCTTATTCCGTGAGTTTGCCCAGGGAGAGCACAGACTCCCTTTGAAGCTTCATACCCAGCCAGCAGCCAAAATCAGACACTGCAGCAATGAGAAAAGTTCTAGTCTTTCTGCCTCTCCTGTGGATAATACATCACTACCTGAATTATTTACTTTTAATTAAAAAAAGGAAATAATAACAACAACTCCCCGATGTCGTAATCGTAGATCCGCGGTGATTTATTAATAACAATTGCTGCATACATATGGGCTAAGCAACGTAGGGCAGTGAGTAAAACCATCAATTATAACTGCTGCAACATTTATTAGACTAGCCAATGACAGTGACATGTTCAGCATTACAATTTACGTGATTATCAATAAAACAATGGGAAAAATGGTAGAATTCTGAGCCTAACTTACTGTCACCGTCAAAACAGAGGAAAGCAAGGGTTTGGCAATGGAGAGTAGAAAAGTTTGAGGCACCAAAAATGCTCATGATGAAAAATAGACCAGGAAAAAAAAGAAAATAAACAAACATGAGGGATGTGATAGAGATCATAAAATTGGTTGTTCCCAATTACCCCGTTTCATATTACAGGAATAATGAAGCATCCTATGGAATGGGATGGCAAGACATTGAGAGAGGATAAAGGCGAAGACATTTTTTCACAATAGATAATTGACCTGTGGAACTGATTGCCACACGATAGCTGCAAGTCCAAGAGCTTAGCAGGTTTTAAAAAGGATTAAACATGTATAGGGATAATTAGTTCATCCATTATTAAACAAGATAAGTTTTATTAGTCACTAGTTATATTGAACAAGATAAAGACGTTGTAGGAAACTTGAATTCTTACCCAGTGAGAAATTCCTGAATATCAACTTCCAATGGCATTTTCAAAAATAAATATTTTTCTGCCTTATTTAATGGGAAATTTTGATTTTGGTTTCAAAAAAACCAGCATGCCTCTGCCTAATATAATTAGCAAATAATGTGATTTCATCTTGTCTTAAGGCTGGATTAACACTGACATGTCCTGGCTAATATTTGGTATCTGCACTGAAGTATCTCCTATAAAATGAAATGGATATCAAGGTTTTTCTGTGGAAAATCAAGAAAAGCTCAAATATTTTTTCAAAGTATTTCCAACTGAGATTAGTTTTAGTTTCTAGAAGGCCTTTCTACCCAAAGAAAATCACATCGTATATACTTTTAGGGTAATTGGATACCTTGCATTCTAGAGTGACAGAGCTCACCTGAGGACTCCACCTATGTTCAATCAACCACTTTTCTTTGTCACTCATTCTGAAAATATTAATTTTTCCTGGCTCAGGTTCTATCGTAGGCTGGAATTTATGAGGAGCCTCTGCAGGAAGCTATTCCTCCTTAGCTTTGGAGTCAGTGGAGAGAGTGGCTACATCCAGATGGTGGTTTCAAGAATCATGGGACCAGACAGACACTTAGGCTAGAAGGGACTTTTGGAGGTCATCAAGTCATAGCAGAGTTTACAGTGAAATTAGACCAGGCTTTGAAGGCCTTTTTAACTTCTGAATCACTCTATGGAAGTGGGTATCTCTCCTACAGAAAACTCTCATAACAATAGAAGGAATCCAGAAGAAGAAGAAGCCTAAATGAACAGCTCAGAGTAATTGGGGTAAACCCAGGCCATTCTCAGATTTTCACCTTCTCTCCCTCATGTCATATCCTTTCCACACTCCTTGCTCACCCATCCAAAGGTGTCATTAACCCCTAAATAGGCATTTTCTAATAGTTACAACAAAAGAAGAGCTGTGTGCTGAAATGGCTGCTATATTCCCTTCTGGCTCTATTCCCTGATAACTTTAAAAATAGATTTCATAGCTCATTCCTGAAATACATTTTGTCCCTTGTACTTCTTTTCTCTCTCCCTCTTACTCAGCTGATCACATTTCCCTCCCTTTATCTTACACAGTCTATTGCTCATAGCTGGGGCTGAAACAGGTTTGGAAACAATCTGTACCAAAAAATGATCCTTAAAAGAAGTAAGCTATTATTGAGGAACTATATTTTCTTTGGTGCTTTTCCTACTAAAGTAAAATCATTTCCACAATTTTTCACCTTGGTAATACCTTGCATAGATTTGTATGTTGAAGTGATTAGGTCAGTACTCTGCTTAAATCTAACACAGGTATCTCAACTCTCTACTTGCAACTGGAGTGTAGACAAACCTTATACACAGCTCTTGATGGCAATCTTGTCAACCATTAATGTAAAAGAAACCAGAATCCTGTTCCAAGAATTAATGAGATTGACATCAAATTGTTTCCTTCACCTGGCTTTTGATTATTGCACCCTTAGGGTTATTCAGGTACAGGCACATCATCAAACTTCATTTCATTTGTCCTGTATTAATAATTTTTTTTTCATGGTAGGCAAGTATGCCATGAATTATTGGAGCACTGCATGTTTTTGAATGTATTTATCTTCACATCACTCTTATGCAGAAGTCAAGTACACTCGTTCCCATTTCACAGATTAGGAGCTGAAGTACAAAAAGGAAAAAATAACTTGCTGAACAATTGTGTCCATGGCAGAGCAAGGACTCTAAAACCCAAACCCACTCTTCACTTCAGAGATTCATTTCTATTGTACTGAAATCCGAGATCATTCCATAATCACATGCTTCTAGGAGCTGAGACAAAGTGCAAACTACAACAAAAATTCCCCATAGAACCTAAGAATTTAGGTTTCTGTAGGTTTCTAGGTGTCTACAGACTGAGACACTCTTTTAAATTCTCTTTTTGATCCAACTCAGTATTTCCTTTTAAGAACCAAATGCCCCACATCTTTCCCCAAGACATCAACAACAAAAGGTAGATGTTGCTCTAAAAAATGAATGTGTACCTCAAAGTGTCACTTTTCCCCCAATTCTTAGTCTGACAGCTCATTTTCACAGAGAAGTACCTCTTGTTCATCCTTAGTGCTTTATCCCATAAAACCTCATCACCCACCTCATTCCTCATTCTCTTTTTCCCATTCCACTTCTTCTCTTTATCTCCCTTCCCTGCCCCATCTATAATTTTGTTGTACTTGTAAGGTTGGGTTTTTTTAACTCACACTGCTGTGGTTCACCCCCACAAGCTCTGGAAAAATCAGTCCTACATTACAGGATGAGTGAGCAAACTGGCCAGGGAACAGAGCAGCAGCTCTAGGTTAAGTCACAATGTGTTCCCAAAACACCTGCTAGAGCTCTCCAAAACATTCCACTCACAACAACTTGCTGCAACACATAGAGACCTTTCCAGAAACATGTTCACCTGGGAACTTCCTGGTGCTGGTGCTGTGGCTTGTCTAAATAATAACCAGCTCTCTGCAGTGCTAAACTTTATCTCTGAATGTTTTGACAATGACGTACAATACTAAAAAAAAAAAAAAANAAAAAAAGAAAGAGGCTAAACAGGCTGAATTCTGTCTTTTAGTTTTAATTTATTTTTTACTATAGATGGGCTGTGGATAGGTGGGTTAATCTGGAGATATCTCCAGGCAGTTGGTAATACCAATTTAACATGGCTCTGTCTGAATTTTATCTCAGCTGAGATGCTAAATTAAACATGCATTTAAAAATAATGGCATCTGAACAGAGTGTCTCATTCTATTTTAGCCGGCTGCAGTATTTTGTTATGTCTGCATGTTACTCTGTAAATGTTTGCGCTCCTTATCCTGATTACAGATGCAATTTTACAGCCTGTTTATTGATTTTAAAACTTTAGAATACCATTGACATCGGCCATAAGGAACCTCATTTGTCTGGCAAGAGATTGCAGAAGGAATTTTAGACCTGATTAATTCTGCCTTGTGTCACTTTTCCACTTGAACTTGTAATAGGAAGGCTACATATTCATTGTATTGTTTGTATTTGTAAAAAGCCAATGCATCACATTCGTGTATTTAAACACATGCAAGATTTTTTTCCCTTTCTTATTCATTTTAGTTATCTTGTACAAACAGTTTGAAACAAATAAGTGTACACATGAAAATAGATAAGAATTCACAAGGTTCTGTTAAAGAAACACACACAACTAAATATGTACTGGTTTTTTCCCTGTAAATAACAAGTCCAAATAACAGTGCATTTCTGATATTCAGTCATAACCACAGGAGTTAGGTCAGTTTAAATTTTGCCTGAGTAAAGAGTTCATGATCTGACCTAAGAATTAGCACAATATTTAGAACTAACAGCACAAAAAAAAAAAAAAAAAAAAAAAATAAAAAAAAAAAAAAAAAAAAAAGAGAACATAAAGGCTTCTTCAAGGACACCTCTCAGGCTGGAGTCTAAGCCAAGAATAACAACTGATTTAGACTTCACAGCAATCCTGTGGGCTGAGAATCATCCCACTTTACTAAGAAAGATAAAGCCCCACAGCTAAAAACTCCTTAGACAACACCTACAAATTCATTGTTACCACTGAATGGATGAAGAATTCACAAATTCTTTACAGGGACCACAAAAGCAGCAAACAGCACATCATGCCCAAGGATATTGGTCCAATGTTAAATTGTCATTGCAGGGTAATTGATATGATGTGTGACAAATAAATATTTATCTGGAAAACTTTTATGTTGCTTTAAGGACATTATTCTCCAAACCACAGCCTAGACTACAGCAATATTAGAGCTAAATAGAGTTGGCAATTTATGGGGTCAGGAGGTGCCTGTGAGGTGCAAGGTCTCTTGGCTACCTAATGCTGGAGAAGTTCTCCTGTGGCTGGATACAGCTTTCTTCTTAGTTCAGTGCTTATGCACTGGAAACACCATTACTGGAAATATATAAGGAATTAGATCTTTTCCCAACTTTTCGTAGACAAAACTGACTGTTTTTTAAAGGATTTCATGTTCAACTTGGAGAAGTTGGCCAACTGCAATTGTCCAGGGAAAGAAAATAAAAAGTAAATAATTTCAAGAACAAAATCTATTTAATGATTGACAGTATTTTCTATTAGCATTTCCTGGAAATGTTTGAAATTTTTATATTAAAACTGACAGATATGTCAGTCATAAAACTTTCAGAAAATAAAACTTTTCTGAAGGAAGGGAAGAAAACAGGGGCGATTCAAATTATTTTGAAAGCTGAATTTGTTGTAGGAATTACTGTAAAAGTTAGAAAAATATTTTCCCCTTTTATCTGAGAGCAATCATAATTTCTACAGTGTCGTTCTAGATTTCAGTCTAAAATGGATTGATATTTCTAAGAAAAATTAAATTTTTCCCTGTTACTCTGTGAAGTGAGTGTTTTTTCTTTGACTGTAGGAAAGAGGTAGGATTCCATCTTAGCATGGTCTTAGAAAACTGAAAATCACTCTGTTGAGCAGCAGTCCGATGTGTCTGGTTTTCAAAGACAAGATAATCCATGCTTTGGCCATTTTAGGACATGTTTTGAAAATCATCTTATCTAACAAAATCCTTACCCAGCGAGACTTCCACAAAGTCTGGCTGGAGAGCAGAAAGGCTGAAGTGATCAGCTCTGTGCAAAGAGAGTTCACAGACTGAAGAGTCTTCTGCTTTCCAGTGCCCAAATGTGCAACCTGATACAGCAGCAAATACATCACTGTACGTTGATTTGCTGCTGCTTTCTTAAGTGACAGCTTTAACAAAGGGTATAATGTGAAAACTCAGGGGTAGTTAGAAGCCAATATTCTCGTTTTGTCAACAATTTCTGTTTCTGGATGGATTCATGCATCAACTTCACCTTGAGCAAAGAAGATCCTTTTGAGTCATCTCAGAAAATTACCAGGCTGTAAACAAGGGTCAGTGAGGTGCTGCCATGCAAAACAGGAAAAATTACTCAAAAGGGAAAGGTGAGAGTGCCACAGAGAGTGATGGGAAATAATAAAATTGTAAATAGAGGGGAGAAGTATATGCCAGTGCCAAAAAGTGAGCTGAAAGCTCTCTTGCATAAAGAATAAGTAGAGTAGAGCAATAAATAGAGGAACCCTCCATAATTTGGAATATCTCTACGAGCCTAGAGAAAGATCTACACCAGCAGAAAGATGAAAAATTTGGGTTAAGGTCACATATGGTCAAAACCAGATCAAAGTCGAAAGGGATCCAGTGGTTCTGGAGTCTTCATCTTTGGAGAGGGTCAAAACTTGACTGGGCACAGTCCTCAGCACCTGCTCTGAGTGTGAAGCTGGGTGGGGTATTTCCAGAGGGCCTCTCCAACCTCAGCCAACCTCGGCTTCTGTGATTGACCTAATAACTCAGCACATGCTACTTTTGTTCTGTTTCCCATCAAGACCAATCTCTCCACACTGAAGACCTACATTCCCTTCGGACAGGGATGTCCATCTGCCTTTAATTATATGGCCAGGAGGGGTGAATTTCCTTTAAAAGTCCAGTGGCTCTGGCAGCACTTATGTAGATGCACATTTTGCATGAATGTAGGCTCTGGAATTTGATCAAGATATTCTAGAGGCAAGCTTGGCTTCATTCTGCTCTGGAAATGGCATCAGTGACACCAGTAGATAAGTATCAGGCCTGGCATATTTTCAAACACTCTGATAGTGATAATGAGAATGTAGTATAACCCAAACCTCCTGGTATAACTTCACTGAAAGCAGTGAGATATGTAATACAGACTCAATCTTGTGAGGAGGAGCCTCAAATCTGTCATGTAGCTTAACATTCCTAACATAAGGAATTAAAAGAAATGGGTCTGTTTTACCAGAGCTCGTAGGCAGAGCTTCCCCAACACAGAGGATGTTCCACTGAATGTGGTGTTGGACACTACCCACCAAAATGATCAAGTTCTGTAATCATGGTTCAGTTTTCAAATGAGACACAAAATAATGTTGCTGTCACCATGTATTTGCTATCGTGGTATTCAAACATCAGATCATTTCAAAAAGGAGATACTGCTACATTCCACATGATGGCAGGAGATCTGTTTTTCTTACTGCAAAACCGGAGCTTACAGTTTAAGATTGTCCTATAAAAAAAAGCAAGATAAGCAATCTCTCATATTCTCCAAGATGTTTTATAATAATGTGTTCTCAAGACATACTCAAAAGGGACAGTTCTTCTTTGTATTAAAAAAAAAACCCAAACATGCTGAAATAGTTTTGCAAAGTTTACCTAAATGATTAAATAAGTGCTTTGTAAAATAGTACATACAAGTCAACTGGTATTTCAGGGCAAATTTACAATGCTTACCTTTTTTTTTGTTGTACATAAATAAGTTAACTCACTATAGGATTTTCTATATTTTTCTTTATGCTATCCTTGTTTTTATTAAGAAAGAGGAACTTTTAGGAGCAATTTAGTAAGATTGATTTTAGATTTTTTAAATACAAGAATTTTCTACATTTTTTTTTAAACTGAAGAAATGCTGGAGACACTAGGGTTGTTTTTTTCCTGGAGGATTGTTTTTTTCCTGATGGGCTTTAGCCTGTCTTTCCTGGACTGCCTTTGGAGCCCTTTAATTAAAACATCGAACATGGGATTTGTTATAAATATATAACAAGGATGCTCAAGTGTTTAGTAGGCAGTGGAATTCTAAGAAATGTTCTTTAAAACATTATTTTAAAGTGTTTATCCTTCACTTTCTTGAGTTGGATTATGTTATTATTTCTTTTTATTCTCTAACAACCATCTGCTATTTACATATATGAAAAATAAGGACAAAATCAAAACTAAAATTATGTATTTAACAACATACTTCATTATTTGCTCATATATTATAAAAAAACAAAGCAGGAGAAAAATCTCACATGATTTCTTGTTTTTCTCTTGTATGTAGCTCATCTTTAAGCAATATACATGAATCATTAAATACTTATGCAAGAGTATGTTCTGCTGAAAAAGTGCACCAGGTTCATCCTGTGTTTTTCTCTACCAGGGAGTGCCCAATTCTTTTGGCACATTCCTCTTTATTAACTTGATTTTAGGGCCAGAAAACAATCATAGTATGATATCTTGATATCACTTCATGCTCCCATTACCTGTATTGAGCTTTTTACAAGACTGGTTAATGAGCCAACAAAATCAGATGATGGGCAGCCATTGGCAGAAGTTATTTAGACAGTAAAGACACTTAAGAGACAGGTTAAATACATAATTCCATCATTTTTGTGTATAATATCAATTTTTATGGACTTTTTCTCTGCTTCAAATATCAGCCCCGTACGTGGCTGAGCCGAAGCAGTGGGTGCAGCAGAAGAAGTGGTGGTTCCACAGCTCCTTCTGGCACGATGAGGGGGAGGAGCAAGTTTTCAGCAAGTGTCCAGCTGAAACACCCAGAATCAGTGTCAGCAGCAGTTTGGGCAGAGTGACATCCCCCCAGCAGGCAAAGGAGGCCAGGACACAGAGCCCAGCCTGGGAGCTCTGCTGGGCTGTGTGTTGGTCAGGAGCTGCACAGTGGTCACTCCTCCCCTGTAGTATCCCCAGCTTTTAGGCTATGGAAATGAACAGAGTTCTGGGGATTATTTGGTGCTTGGGAAAACATAGAGCCAATATTCTTAAAATTTACCTTTAATGGCTCTAAATTTATCCCCTCAAATCCAACAAAAGAGGAGATATTCCCCTTTGGTTTTATAACGCAGCCAGCAGAGAGTGAAGCACGCTGCTTAAAGTATAAGTCCATCAAAGGCTGGCACCTCCTTGCTTAATAAACCTTTCTCTTTGTGTATTTGACTCATACTTGATCATTTTAACTGCATTTTAGTACTGTTAGCTCTGGGGAGACAACTCAGCTTTTGGCTCAGAGATCAGGAACGGAACTGTAGGATAATTTTCAATTATAATATCTCTCGTATTGATGATGAATGATACTCAAGAAAGAAAACAAAAACCTGAGCATGATAGCATAGTTTTAACTTGTAACCTGAACAGATGTGGTCTGTGAACTTTGAGACTTAATAGCAATGGAATGCCACATTATTATTTTCCAATACACTCTGAAGAAGAATTTCCCTCACTGAGTGCTGATGACAATTTAGAAAAACATTTTTCAACTGATCAGTGCTTAAAATGCACTATCAGCTAGCGAAGCACATTCACTTTGCAACTCTTCCTTGTTTGGTGCTCTGAAGCTTTCTTTCAGCACATCTTTTAGTTTGGGGAAAAGAACAGTTATTGTTTTCCTAATATATTATAGTCTGTTTCATGTCTCTACACTCAGGAACTACTACAAAATTTATGTGATTAACTCATAAACACTTGAAGGTAATTTTAAATTTTGAACTTCTTTTATCCCCTCATCTTCTTTGTTCTATATATCTCTACCTAATTTTGCTTTTGAAAAATCAAACCAATAAAACTCCCTAGCAAATCCCTAAATTTTGAGCAAAAATTGTCCCAACCATTACCCCTTTAGTAACAGTGAGGGTGAATTTTGAAGAAACTGAAGCAGCTGTTGCTTTTTTCAGGACAAATGTGATCTGGAAAATCCACAAATCAAAATGCTTATCTTGTGTTGGTGCCAGCACATAACGCATGACTCCTTGGTAGATGAATGATGAATGTCTACCCTAGGATGCATTATTAGTCTATTTAGCCTCATGTGCTGGGCTGACCTACTTTAACTTATTCTTAATAATGCACAGCACTGAAGCAATATTGACTCATATACTCATTTCTCATATACAATGAGGCATTAATAATACATTGGGGTTTTTTTCCCCCAATGCGAAGATATGGTTAAATCAAACAGATCCTAATGTGAACATCAACAAATGAAGCAGATTGGCCCTTGTACAAGCAAAATTATGTTTTATATAAGGAAGGTATTTCATTCTGCTTCCCCTGAGAGATGTCTCCTTAAATGTGTTACTGCTGTTTTTATGCTGGGCAAGGTGGGGTCTCTGGTTTTGTTGGGTTTTACTAAAAACTTTTCATAGTAGTTTTTCTTACCTGCAACTAGAAAGAAAACCAAAATAAAAGAGGAAAATTTAACATGTTTTAATATGCATTGACAAATCTTTCCAGAAAACAAAAACAAAAAACCAAGAACAAAAACAAAAAAAAACCAAAAACAAACAAACAAAAACCCAAAATAAAACAAAAAAGAACAAACAAACCCCCCCCCAAAAAAACCAAAAACCCAAAAACCAAAAAAATACCCTACAAAAATCCCTTTAAGTAGTTATCAATCCCTGAACATACAAGACAAACAGGAGCCTGAGACAAACAGGATTCTGAGACAGTAAAAGCAAAAATCAACATAATTTATGTAAAAGGAATAAATTACTCCAAGGAGCTTGTTACCTCCTGAGCCTAATGAGACCGAATTCCTGATGAGGGAAACTAAAGAAGAGACCAATGAATATCACTGCAAAATTTTCTTTGTATTTATGGCAAACTACAGGAAAAATATTTTTCTGTGTTTAAATCTTGAAAATGAACTTGCTCATTTGGGTGAATCATTTTTAAAAGTTCTCTGTCCCTTGCAATACTGCTTTTCACTATTTTAATTTTCTAGGGTGAACCAGCAGATTCTGGTTGATGACAGGACACACTGCAGTGCTAAAATGCAAAAACTCAAATCGTTTCTACCTTGCTTCTGTATCAGGGCAACTTGCACCTAAAAAGCAATGGCAATACAAATCAATCCCTGAACATACAAAACTAAATTCAGACATTTAAAACATAACATTTAACCTATGATTTTTTGATTTCAAAACAGGCTGTGCTTGTTTTGAAGACATACACTGCAAATGTCAGCAGCTGCTCTTCTTGCATTATGAAACTCAGATGTAAGAAGCTATATTAGCATCCTGAACTCCCATCTTTTTATTACTTTTATAATTTTGAAGCACATTTCACTCAGGTAAAAAAGCAGTGTTACGCTAGTTTCAAATAAGGGAGCCTGGGATAAGAATCAACTCAGATAATCTAAGTTTATATTGACTTATTTTAAAAGACTGACTGCTTTATATAATTAATTAAAGGGTACAGCAGTTCTGCTGTACCAAAATAATTAACAAGCTCTGTTAAGTGTTAATAATTTGGCCTTTATTAATAAAGGAAACCTTCTCCAACTTTTCAGCTTTAAGCTTTGGATAATACTTCAATTTGCTGTGGAGTTTCAAGAAAATTAGCTAATTAGTTTTTCAGAGATCTAATCAGTTGGATATTGGCCTTCAAAAATGTTTGTACATGTACTATCATGACTTTTAAATCTCCATCAGTTTTAAAAGCAATCAGTAGCAGAAAATTCTTTTTTTCAAATACCAGAATCAGTTGTTCTTACTGAAATATGCAAATATTTTGTTAATATGCAACCAAGAAACAACATTTCTGGTATTATGAAAACATAAACTTCTCAAACAAAGGGAAACAACTTTGGCAGTTTTCTCCAGCACTGTATAGAGAAATGTTCTGAATGTTTTGAAAAGACTTAATTTTTAAATTTTTTTAAACCTGTCTTTCAATATTTTCCTGCACTGATGTTTAAGGCCACAAAAAATAGATGGGTATGATTTGCAGGAAGTTCCAAAAATAGGACAGGGTCTTTATCAATTATCCTTTATTTGATAAGATTGTAACTCTGATTTAAATTCCCAGTTGCTGAAGTAATGGCACAAATACATCGAGGGACCTGTGCTTGCACATCCTTGCCAAGGGCATGCAGTGAGTCAGATGAGTGGCCATTCTCTGAGCCACTCAGAGGACAACCCTCAGGAGTTGGAAGTCTCCTTGAGACTCAATGCCCTTCTTCTGATGCCCGGTCTCCTTCCTCAGTGGACCCAAAAGTCAATAAAAGTGTGTGAATGTCCCTGGGCCTCCAGGAAGGGCTGTCATGGGGGACTTATATCTGGGTGGGGGACTGGGATGGTCCCAGTGGGAACAGGAGAAGCTGTTAAAAGGCAGGACAGGTAGATTAAATGAGGACTTTGGTCATCTTTTAGCCTCCAAGGAAAATTATGCCTGGCTCTACATTAGTTGTGGGGTACAACAATACTACCTGTGGGATGGTTTTACCTGCACATGCTCATAGGAATGTGCAATTATAGAAAGCACCTCTCCCTAATGTCATGTGAAAAATATTTGGCATACTGGGGAGGGGGTGTTGTGTTTTATTCCACAACAAAATTGTTCCGTTTCTGCCTCTTTTCCAAAAAATGATTGAAAGCCTTGAATCTATTCTGGTTTTAGGAAGCTGCATCCCTCTGTGATTCAGAGCAGGGACTCAAAAAAGCTCCTTCCCAGTTTATTGTTGTGAATAGCATGTGACCAACATTCTCTTCTCCCTACTCCATCTTCCCTTAGCCTAATAATTCCTTAGACAAAAATAACTCCTTAGGAAAAAAAAAAAGCACTCACATGAGTTGGCACTTTTTTGCACCGTAAAATATCCTACTGGAAAAATTCCTAAGCAGCTCCCCCTATAGATATTCATGCTATCAGTGCGTGGATACAGTTTATTTCATTGTACCATTATTGACATTGACAAAGCATTTCTTATCTCTAGCTTCTAAAGATCAAGCAGACATCAACAAGGTTTCTCTCCAACAAGGCAGGCTAGCACATGATGAAGTTAGTTTGCACCTTGAGAGTTCATTAAAGGTGCTGTTCCAAGAAAGATATGTAGCCAGGGTTTTGCCAGCTAATAAATGACCTTGGATTTTTTACTTATTGTATATTACATTTGGAATTGCTGCATAAATTGTGAGGACCTGTTTTTATAAGATTTAAGCACGTGCACTCTTGTTCTCTGTTTCTAGCAGACAATATCTCCAGGTCACGCTGGGTTACAGCATCCCACGGTCCCAATATTCTTTGAGATCAATATAATCTCTTCCTTTCCCAATGTCATGTGCAGTAGCAAACAGAGGATTTGCTGACCCTGGGTTTCACAAACCAAAGGGTATGAGGAAGGCACTGGGAAAGAGGAGTTTTAAGTAAAAGCTACAGGATCAGACCCATTTCTGTTCATATACCTGTAAATCAGTGCATTAGGGATGGATTTAACTGGATGTGGGGAGGACCATATGGTTATTCCCACACCACATGTCCCAGGGCATGTGTAGTGCCTTGTTCCCATCTCTACAACAATCTGAACCTTCATTGGCAAAGTCATCTAACACAAAACCAAACATAATAAAAGACTGACACTGAAAGAAGCATCCACACTTTCACTGCTCTAATATAATACTGCACATTCTACCTACAGCTCAATCTCATAAAGACCAGGAAAATCTTCCAGTTTAATGACTAAATTCATTTTTCCTGCCTTGAACTAAATACACAGTTATTAAAGCCAGAAGGATCACTGACAGTTTCTCCCAGCTTTCACTGTAAGCTGAAAATGGCATTCTCGTCTCAGAATTAATTAATGTTCTTGATGTAAAGAGATAGAGGATGGATTTACGTTCCACATGTTATTGAATAACTCCCACACTTAATATTGCTTTGGCACATTTTATGTTCCTGGAGTTAAAGTGCACATCAGTAGCTCAATGCATGGATAACCTGAGTGTCAGTGTAGCTATAAAACCTGATTCTCCTTGAATTTTGCAGTTTTCAGTACACCAGTCTCCTGGAAATGGGTCCTTGTTGATGCTGTGGAAAAGCCACACTGATTAGAGGAGCTGTATGATATAAACCAGATTTTTTTCGTTTTGTTAGCCTAATTTCATTTTGTTGAAGAACTGCCTTTAGAAGGATTAAAAACTACACCTTGCTTTCATTTTTCCACTGCTTGGAGTTTGTCTCCTCTTGGGTGAACCAGCCACTTCCAAACTCAGTTCAGGTCTTTATGGGACTCGGTGAGACACCACTGCTTTTAAAGCATAATATTAATTACTGCAATTGAAGTTTTGAATAGAACAGAATAGAATAGTTGAAAAGGACCTACCATGAACATTGAGTCCAGCTGCTGTTACTGTCCTCTGTTTTAGTTCAAAGGGCTAGAAAAAGTGCAGTGACTATTGCACAATCCCTCAGAGTGATGTTTTTTCACTGGAGTGATAAGTGCTTTGGATAGCACAAAAAAGGCATATGAAGGTGTTTGGAGGTGCCAGATTTGTTGGGCTTTAGTCAAGGCATTACATAGGAGAGATGGAGAGGGTTGAACATGGCTTCGACATTGCTCGCTTAATCTCACTAACTGCAATTTTATATTTACAAGTTTAAAGTTAATTATTTCTTTTACTTTCTTTATTTCCTTCTTTCCTTTCAAACTGAAAGATATTTTAGCACTCAACAAGCTCTCAAGCAGACTTCATGCTTTTTCTGGAGGAAGCACAAAAATATGAACGTGCATCTAGCTCTAGTTACATGGTGATATCATACCAGCAGAATCTCCATTCAAATTTTTGAGCTAAATGCAGTAAAACTGGTGTGTCATCAGTCTCAGTTCCACACTTAGCCAGCCTGCTCTCCTGGTAAGATATGATCTAATATAATTTAAAAAGAGATAACATCAACTGGGAGGAAAGTTTGTGTCAATAAGCTTAGAAGGGGTTTTTGTTTGCCTAGTAGCACATCATTTTTCATGTTATTTGATTTGTAAAATCAAATAGACTATAGTATGAATTGTGGTTTTGTAGCAACAACAACAAAAATTTAAAATACAGTATTTTCCAAGCAGTGAACCTTAGAGTGCTAAGGCTATACCGATATCTCCCTTTTACACCTGAGACACTGAAGAATGGAAAATATAATGTGGTTCATTTCAGCAGATTTCAGGCATACCCATGCATTTTTGACATCTTTAGCTGGACTTTCCTGCTCTGGCCCTCTTTGCAGGTAGGGGAGAAAAACAGGCACTTCCTATGCATGCTTCATATGACCTAATTAAAAGGAATACTTGAGAATGGGATAAATCTGGGCTTCACAAGATATATCATCCAGATTTCCCCTGTCTGTAAAGAGAAACTGGATTGACTTTCACAGATGTAGATGCCTCTGTTGTCAATATATATCTTTCCTCAGATGGATCCTACCCTTTTTGAGAGACAACTCAGGAAGTCTGCGATGGAACAGCATTTCTCCAGGGTGAATATCATGACCACCTCTCAGAAACCTGAAAATCAGGTTCTGTCAAATGTAATGCTGGTATAACTCTCCCTCCATACCTCCCAGCCTTTATCCTTAGCTATCCTACTTATCATATGGCCTTCAGCAGAGTTGCTAAAAAACTAAATGTGTGCTGGCCTGCAAACTTGCATTATTTGCTACCTAAGCAAAAGGTGCTGCACCACTCTGTCGAACGCTTAAAAGACCAACCAAGCCCATTGCCAGAGTCCTTATGCTGAAAGCTGAGGGCAAAAAGAGTGTTAAAACAACTCCAGGTCATCTCAGAGCCTTCCTCTAAGTGAACTTAATCTCCGTTGGAATCAGCCTGACTCATTATTATGCATTTAGTCCATGATGTGCATGAAGCAATAGATGAGGATGTCCAAGCTGTGCCTCTTGAGTCACAAGCAGCTCATCTACCACAATTGTCACGTTGTGCCAGGTCAGTGCCATGGCTGAGGGACCATTTGCTCCTTGGGCAGGAGTTTGCAAGCTATGCCCAGTTCTTGGATAAGGGAGGAAGTCAGGCAGGGCTGCTAAGGCAGGACCCAGCCACCATCCATTGGGCGATGGCGTGAGTTTGACCAGGCCAGAGTCTCTCCCTCAGCTGTGAAACGTGGCAGGAATTCCCTCCATCATTGCCCCCCTCCATGCTCCCTGCCTCTCTCCCCCTCACAGAGATTTTGGAAGGCGACCCGCAGAAATGGGGAGGTAGGAAGAGAACAACAGTACCCAAAGAACATGGATAATTGCTTACAATTAATACTGGCAATTGCAAAATCACATGTGAAAGAGTTACATTACACAATCTCTTACATAACACCTAATCTTAACCTAATTCTGCTCCACTGCGTATGCCTTGTACTAAAATACTGTTGTCATTTAGAAGGAAGAATATCCCCATTTAGGTAAAATTTAAAAGTGGATGTTACAGCTCTTGAATTATTCAAGAATCTGATGAAAAAGCAACATTTCTGGTTTTACTGAGGTTTATTTTATTTAAGACATTTTTGCCGTAATATCATTTGCTATCTTAACTCCTGGGAAACTGATGTAGATTATTAAATTGTGCCAGAAGTAATTTTGAATGGTTCTAAAAGGAGGCAAAAAATGAGCTTCTTAACAGAAAATGACAGTACATTTCCCCTTCCTTACTCTTTGATTTTCTTTTTCACAGCATATTCCCAAATGGCTTAAAGGCATTTTATATTTCAACAGGCACTTTTCCCAGTTTCAGCAACCCCAAGGGTTATCCTACCCCTGTTAAGGAATGTACCTCATTTTTGAGTGTTTTCAAGAGCCCCAAATTCTGTGTCTGTGAAATAAAACTAGATGTTTTAAAACAACGGAACATCTCACAAAAAAAATTGTGCCTGAGTTGGGTACCAGTTACTGTTATTATTACTATTATTAAGTGTAACTGTTAAAGTGCATTATTGCCACATATTTCATGAGCACTCATCCCTTAAAATCTGGAACGACTTATCTGTTTCTAATGTGCATCACGCTTTCTAATGGAAACCGAGATCTGCTCTAACTTCTTGTGGCAAATTATCAGAGGTTACGAGAAGAGAGGTAGAGTCCTTAAGAAATTGCCCATATGTCTCACCAAAGAGGGAGCTGTTGAAACAGATTTGTGCACGATCAGACTTAGCTGAACTTCTGCTGGGAAGTCAGTTTGTAAACACGATCTCTAGAATTTTACCCCATGTCCTGAAAAATCCAACTCCGAGGAATACTAGAGCATCCTCCTGAAGGGTCCTGCAATATCTAACTTCTGCTCCAGAGTTTAAGGGAGGCACCCAGAGGGACACTGGGTTTCTGTAACGCAGGATACAGCAAACAGTCCTTTCAGTGCTCTCGTCACAGGACCATAAGCATGAAGGCTTGGGATAACAGTCTCAGCTTTTGTTAGGCTGGATATTGATTGCTCTAATAAGGTAAACTTCTCCCTGGCTACCATAGATATATATACCATTAGAATGATTTGTGCCTGGAAGTGATAACAAGGTAGGTCTTGGTGGTTGCAGCACCCTCTTCCTTACAGTTATAGAAAGATAACACTGTCATCAGCTGAGGCTGGAAAATTTAAGGACATATGAAAGCAAATAGGAATTTGTCTTGGAAAACAATCTGCTGCTGATGATTGTGAATTATACAGTTATGAATTGTATGTTCCTCTAACATTACCTTTTTTTCGATTGCTATAGAACTTACTGCTACGGGTTGTTTTAAAGTCGAAAGAGATAAATTAATCAAATTAGCAAAATAGTCTGTCAAAGTTACATATTATTCTACAAATAGTTTCAGCTGACGTGATGTAAAGCACTAATTATCAAAACATTAATTATTCTTATTCTCTTTTCCTCAAAAACTTCTATCATTCACTGTTAAAAAGGGAATTCTGGGGACAGATTAATTTTTATCTGATCCTGGATATTGGGCTCATGTTCCTGTGCTTTAAAACACTACCGTGATCTGCGAAGATGACTGCAAAAAGAAGGGGTTCCTGCATACTGGAGAATAAGATCACAAAATCATAGAATCATAGAATGATTTGTTTTGGAAAGGGACTTTAGAAGATCCTCTTGTTCCAACTCCCTGGCATGGGCAGGGACACCTTCCACTATCCCGGGTTACTCCAGAGCCCCATCCAACCTGGCCTTGGACACTTCCAGGGATGGAGCAGCCACAGCTTCTCTGGGCAACCTGTGCCAGGGCCTTGACACCCTCACAAGGAAGAATTTCTTCCTAATCCAAACTCTCAGTTTCATTATTCTTCAAGGGACAGTGCACCTCAAAAACAATACAGCACCCTTTCATTTTTGGCTTGCATTTAAAAAAAAAAAGAAATGTGAGCCTGGAATGCTGAAATGGCTTTTATTGGAAAAGTAGTCTTATATGAAACGTGACAAGTGAATATTGCTCAGCTCTTTTCAGATGAGAGTGTGCTAAAGGCCTACCAGGTCTTCAAAGTTCTGTGCTTGATATCATCACTTCCTTCATACTTATATGACTGCAGTTGTCATTTTCATAAGCATCCTACAACATCTACCAGAGACTCTCCTGAGCTAAAATCTGGAGCAATAAGAATACCTGTATCAATATTTTACCAATAACAGAGTCATCACTGGAGGGCTGAAAATTATACTGGACATTTCTTGGTTAAATGTACGTTCCATGACTTATGTGATATACGTTTACTTAGTTTCACTCTGTGTAGTTTATATCACTCAGTTACAGGAGTAACACAGGCTTTGGTTAAAAAATAAAGCATTGGGACAGCAGCTATTAAAAGACACACACTCTATCTCTGTGCCTTGTGGATTTTTCTAACGTAAAGGCAAACTTCAATTAGCCCAGCATGATATTCAGATCAGAACTGTCATAATGAAAGGATGAATCATTTTCCATTTCAGGGAGAGGGTAACAAAAAGAGTCTATAATCAGTGACGTAAGTTCGACTTGTTGATATATTGAGAAGGACCTTCATTTGAATTGTTTAGGTTTCAATCAGCTTTATTACTTTATTAATCAGACTAAATCGATGTTATTACCCTGCCTTTTTAATCACTGCTGTTCTCATGGTACCTGTTGATGGGGCCTTGTGGGTGACAGAAAGGTGGTAATTACAATAATTTTTTTTGCAGTCACAATGAGCCCTGAAATTATTCAAACCTTGTTGCCAAGCTCTGGAAATCTGAATTCCCAATTCTTCAAGAAAGAGCCACCCTGTTTCACTGTTGTAGGACTGTATGAGGACACTTTTCCATCACTCTGAAGTTTACCCCATTTGGCAATGGAGTGACCATACACAGTTCCCTTTACACCAGCAGAGGAAAGGGGGATATGTTGTAACTCTGAATTAAACCCAGAGTTTCCTTTTGTGAAGGCGAGCAGAAAAATGCTCCTTTTCTGCATGCAGAAAAGCTCCTCTTGCACTGAGGTGCTTCACCTGCCACTTGTGATTAATTTCCCATTCTTCCCAATGTCTCACTGTGATTATTAATGATAATGCTTTGATGGATGACGGGTGTCTGCTAAATACTTTATTGCCAAACAGGCAACAATGCTCTTGTTCAAACAGATACATGGTGGAGGGGACCAGTGCAACAGGCAGATGAGCCCATATCCTCTTGGGCAAGGGCTTGAATCCAGCTCATGCCAGGATCATTACCTCCCAGGAGATGCCTTTGGTGGTACCTTTGGAATGGGCTACAAATTCCACACAATAAGCAGGAATGACAGCCATAAAAGAGCTCATCTTCAAAGTCAACGTGTGTGGTGAAGTCCATGGAATACCAGACCAAGGAAACAACTGATAGCCTTCTTCTCTTCCCTCCTCGAAGCACTCCAGCATTGTTACCAGTGAATAGCTAACACATGTTAATTTTCCCACCACCAGGCACTGGTGGGACCAGGCATTGCAATTTTATCTGGTGTTAACCAAGGTGAGGTCAACCCTGGGCTGGAGGGAAGGGAGGGGAGAAAGCTTAAAGTGCTGACCTCATTTAACTACTTTGTAGAAAAAACAACAGGTGTCTACTTTCCAATCAGATTTTACACTAAGATCGTTATCACACATTAAGTATATCATTACTAAAAAATAAAATGCACTTTAAAGGCTCTTATCCAAAAACTAATCAGTATCTTACTATTGCCTCTGCTTATCTCTGATGTTCATTACACTCTTAACTTTTATTTTTGCAGAAGAGCCTAGAAGCTTAAACTGGGTCGTACCTAGGCATTTTACAACATACACAAAGTAAACAACGTACCATCCCCAAACAACTTGCAATCTAGAAGGCAAGATGCAACAGGTGGGTGCAGCAAAAAAGCAGGTGGGAGTGTAGAAATCATAATGACAGGATGTGTTAACACTTGTACAGTTCATAGATGATTCATCAAAATAGGTGAATTACAGCTGTCTTTCCCTTCTGTCACATAAGACAAATATTGGAATTAGCGTTCAGTCTTGTTTTGGGTTTTATTCAGAAAATGTCCTGTACGGTTCAAGAGTGGATTGGTTTAAATGAGGTCTAAGCCTGTCCAAGGGACAATAAATTGAATACTTGCAATGGATAGGTAAGTCCATAAGACATATTTCCACAACTTCCTAATTCATCTCCCCTCATACAAGGATTCTCACAGATGATTAATTATTCAGCATGAGTTTGGTGAAGAGCTGTGCACTGATCCAAAGTGAGAACCTGAAACTATGGCGAAAACACAAATCACAGCAACTCTTAGAGGAGAGGGAATCCAGGTGTCCATGTTTGAGTATCAGACATATCTCAATCTCACTAAATATTGCTGCTGATGACCCAGATATAGAGGACACCAATTCTGTGTGACCAGGAAACAGAGAGAAGGATCACAATGAATACAGAGGTCTAAAAAAGGGAGAAATGGCAGAGAGAAAGGAAGGAAGCTTTGACAACTGAAGGAACGCTGAGAGTGCAAGGATCCTGCATAACCTTGAGAATGTGGAAGAAATCTGATGAGGGAGTTGTTTTGGTGTTAAAATACAGCTCTGCAGAGAGACGTCTGACCACATAAAGGAGACATTTGGTGGTCTTACACCATCTTTTCTCAGCACAGGGGAAGAATCCCAGTGCCTTCACCTCCCTCCCACTAAACAGTGAACATCACCTGGGTAGGATGATCCTGATGCCAGTATCTTTTACAGGCACTGAAGAGAAGCAAATGCCTAAAAGCCAAAGTTGTCCTGTTTATTTAACCCTGACTGCAGTGTGCCACTCACCACATCTTAGTGTAGTTAATCCCTTAATGTTTTGGAGTCTCTGTTGTTGAAAGTCTATGAATCAAGAGGCAAAAGGATCTGAAATAAATTTCCCTTTGACACAGTTACTGGGTGAATTCTCCAGCTCATGCTACATACAGGGTAAAATCAGTTAGTCATCAGCAGGTGTTTTTTGACACTTTATGATGTAGGAATACAATCTGTTCCCATAAATAAAGACTAAGCTTCAATGACTCTAATTTCACTATCCATGAAGCAAAAACTGATGCTTGTTTCTGTGTTTTGTGTTGTACAGCTCTGAGCTAGCAAGCAATGCCCAACAAATAAACCACTAAGAAATGCTAAATTAAACCTTATCATATCCCAGATAAACACTACAGTGGGGAACAGGGAAGAATTTGGGCTGAGATTAACATGAGGATCTCCTGGGATAATAGGGTTAGCTGCAGCTCAGAACAGCTCTGCAAAGCAAAGAAATCCCCATCACATCACCTAGATAAAACCCTTTTAATTATGCAGTGGCAGATGATGTCTCTGTGGGAATCAGATGTCCCATCTTTGGTTTTTCATCTTTTACAACGAACATGTCCAGTGTGAGAAAGTTGTAGGTTTATGGGCATGCATGTAATGAATGACAGACATATTAGAATTTAAAAATAAGTACCCCAAAACTCTCAGTGAACCACAGAAATGCACAGATACATTTAATAAATAAGTCTTTTGTAGTTACATGTTGCTGTAGAAGGAAACTACGCATGTCATCAGAATTTACAAATGTAGTGTTCAGAAATGGGTTGTAAGATTTGAGATAATTTTTGCATCTCAGAGAAAAATAAATTCTTTGAAACTAACCCACAATTTAGTCCTACCCTGATATTCATATTTTATCGACAATCTCACTTGACGTACATGTTTTTGCTTGGGATTTTGACAAAGATAGTTATCATCCTTGCAGAAGGCTTTGTAGACCTTAGTGGGTTTAATCTCAGTTTGGCATCTTGTGCATTGAGCACATCTTTCTCTTTTTGGGTCTGAATAACCACGTGTTTCAGAAGCAAAGCTTTAAGTAGTGTGGATATTTTGGGGCCAAGTGAAGCTGCATTAGTAATTAAAGATTAATCTGAACAAAAGCTTGCATGAAGAGTGTTAGGGAAACAAGACAGTTAAACTCTGTCACATCATATAATTAAACTACTGTCATCCTAGATATTATTGATAAGCTTTCATTGTTGCGTTTCATATTTCAAGGGTTATGTTCCAAACATCTCAAAATAATAAGGCATTTTGGTAAAGCCTTGCAATGTCCCAGAGAGATATGACTTGCACTTGCCTCTCTTGAGAGCTGCCAAAAGTATTGGTTGTGGTGTCGGAGACAGGAAGAACATAAGGAAAAAAATCATTGTATGGCTAGCTAAAAAAAAACAAGAAAAGCTGAAAAATTGCAACTGCAAATTAAGGAAAAAGTAAAAACCTGCATCAGCAGCTTATTAGTAATTAAATTTAAAAATATGAATGTCCAATAATCTGTTATGAACATTTAACACCGCTTACCGGGAGAACTGCAGGACTTTTTGGTCCCATGTGAGAAATGACCAAGTGAAATCATATTCTGGTTTTTTCCACCTATTTGCTCCAGCAATGAGTGCAAAAACCTCTACTCCAAAGACTGCTCCAGCTTCTCTGCTGCTGAGGACTGTGGTGATGGCTGGTACTGAGCACCAGGTTAGGCACCTCTGAGAGCCAAGGCTGCCTCCATAATCAGGCTGAAAACCAGCAAAACACAGGAACAGCCTCCCCAGTTTGGTTCTTAGAGTGTATTGAGAGTTGTTCTAAACACATCAGAGGAAAATGTTTATGTTTGTTTGATATACTGAAAAGTCTAATTAAAAACTAACAATGTGAAACAAACCCAAAGCAGGTCTGTCTTTGAAAGCCAAACATTCTGGCTGAAAACTGAAGAAAATGTATTTTCATATTAAAATGAGGTATTTCCCTTTAAAGATATTGCCTCATTATAAGCATGTTTTCACATCCAAACTCGTTTTGACAGGAAAATTTTAGCCAAGTTGCAACTTAGAAAATACTTTAGTTCACTGAGGCGTAAGTCCTAACAACAAGTGAGACAATTAAAATCACAAGGCTTCAATTTTTTTCAGAGCATGGTCTTTCACTCTCAGAACTTTCATCACAACTTTGGAATGAGCTGTAGCCTGGACAGCCAATCCTTGTGGCCTTTCTGTGCATCAAAATCATCACATTGACAAAGGTCACCCAAGGTAGGTCAGGGAGGAGCAGCTGAGAGGTGACAACTGCTCCCAAGGATCCCACCTCTCCCTCCACGGTGGGATTGGACTGGGACAGGCAGTTTGGTGCATCCTGGGACACCTCATACACAACAATCCTGGCTGAGAACTGTCTTAGCCAAAGCCCATGCATCAGAGAACATATAAATAAAGGACTTGTGTTCAAGTGCATGGATGCCAGTGTAAACCTCATAGTAAAGACTTTGCAAAAAACAAGCGTGGTTTTGCTCTTTCAGTAGATTTCTATGGAATACATACCAATGAAAGAAGTACCTGTATGGCAGCTATTTGGTTTTAAAGTAGCAAAGGCAATGTTTGTGGACAGGTTTATATTTTGGGCACAAAACAGCCTCCATATATCCCGACTACATCAGGATTAAAACTCTCAGACATAAGCTTTGTCAAGTGCAGGGGACAGCATAAATGACTGTTGATTCATATTCTTTTAGGCCTGTAAAGTTATAACTATGTAATATGAACACAGGCTCTTTAGGGTAGTTTAGAGCCAACCTGGAACTGTTCCAGCCTGCATTGAAGGATGTAATGGCAGAGTTTTTATTTTCTGCTTAGTGCAGTGTACCATTAATTGAAGGTAATTGTCAAGAGGAGACTGGCTTTCAAAAACTACATAGCTCTCAACTGTTCTGGTGCAGAATGGATGCCCTGAGTTTAGGATCACATTTCCCCTGTGCTCTACATTACATTTGTCTTGTCACACAATTGTGTGATTGTGTTCAACTAAATAGTTATTCCATGCTATTACTGCGTTCGAAAATGAGGACTCAAGTAACACTGCAGGGAAAGACAGAGAGAGGGGGAAAGCCAGGTTTGTGCTGGGATGAGGACTTGTCTGCTTGAACTAAACAAAAACCTGAAAGGTATCGGAGGTCTAAAGCATTTAATGAAGCAGCTCGTTTGATTTCCTGAAGAAGGAAGCAGTTTGTGGCAGAATACGTTAAAGGGAAGAATTAGCTTGTTTGCAGCCACAGAATGTGCTCCTCTGGCAGTGTTTCCCCGCTCCCAGAATGACATGTGAACTTCATCCACTTCTCTGCACCCTCTGCTTTTCTTTGCGTGAGGAAAGGAGAAAACCACAGTGAGCTCCACCATGTTCTCCAGCTTGGACAGTCAGACGAGCAGGGCCACAATACACTGTACAATATAGACACAAATTTGGCCTGCTGACCTCAGCCCTACTGCTGTGTGTGAAGGAATTACCATAATTTACTTAAGGGATATAATGTTGCTTTTTGTTATCTTTACTGCAGTAATCTCCAGGAATCTCAGGCACGATCCATGAACCATATCATGCCAGGCACGGCACTAATGAAGAGAAGAGCCCTTGCCCCAGTCTGGAGGCCATTTGTATCTCAGGGTGTAACTTGGCCCCAAACCTAGAACTTAATTAACATTGATGTTGATGAGGTGTGAGGGAGAATGGAATCTGGTCCATCCTTCCACAGCTGCATCGGCTTTGCAATGCGAAAACCCAAGATGAGCCAAAAGTGATTAAGAAATTATTTTTGAAACTGGAGTCAGCACATGTAACCACAGTTAGACAACAGGGATCAGCAGATCTGCAATGTAAGGAGGTTTGAGTCTTACAAAGTTGTTTTAAAAGTAAAGTTCCCCTGTGAAAGTCCCTCCCGGTTTTATCAGCAAATTTATCAGCAGCATCATCTGAGGAGTGTGATCAGCCATGGGGGAAGATCTGCTTTCTTGTATCTCTTTTCTTAGAAATCATTTATTTGGGTTTTGTAAAGAGCATGTTGTTTCTCAGAGGCATTCTTTGGATGAATATGGGGATAGTCATTTGATTACAGATAGTATAAATGCACCTGTTTCTAGCAGGAATGACACATACCATAATTAGCTAAAACTATGAGTGCTCTCCATTAAAAATCTCACTGTGTGAGCTTCATAGGTGGTCTCTGTGCTTGTGCATGTACAGGTGGCTGAATCCTGAACAGGATCAAAATGGAAATTCCAGTTGATGTTTTCAAATACTACCTGAATGAGCAATTGCTCTTTATATGTTCAAACTTCTTGAACATATAGTGAAACAGTGTTTGTGTGTGTGTACATATATGTATATATATATGTATGCATAATTAATTTCAAGGGACTCATATATAGATGCTGCACAATCTGTAATTTATTAGTGAATAACCTCCCAAAGTTTCCAAGGCACTAGTGGTAGAAATAATACTTTACCTGGTCAGGGCTATCCAGAATGGAAAGAAAATTTTCATATGTTTTTGAAAGGAAGAAAAAAAATCAACTTATGCTGGGTGAAATGTAAGACTTCCCTGTGATAGTTTCGTTGTTACCTTCACTAGATTCAAAATCTCACTCTCATTACCCAAACCTCTGTATTACTCTTCAAGGGTCCCCCAAAACCCATTACTGATCAAGCATATAAAGCCTATGCATGCAAACAAAGACGAAAGGCACATTTGCAATCACATATCCCACCCAAACACAGGACACTCAGTAGCTTCAGAAGGGTTTCACCTGCCTTGGGTGAACTGTTGGACTCAGTGGAGCAGAACCTGAAACCTTTTTTCTTTTGACGTCCTATAGCTACAGCTCTCAATCCCTTTTACTTTTATTGGACCATCATGGTCATATTCGGGCAGGATGTGCCAATGTTTTCATCAGACTTGAACGCACAGAGGTGACTGTGGGACCAAACTGAGAGTTCAGTGGAGCTTCACAGTGCACTGGTCTCCTTAAACTCAAGGTGAAAGAAGATTTGTGTATGATTGCATGTGTGCTCTCACACATAGGAAATGATGCTGCACTTTGTGTGTGTGTATGTGTTTACATATGAAATTATCACCACCAGTACATTTTCTAGACACATCCTGTGCTATTCTGAAAACACTTGGATAAAATGGCACCTTCAGAACTGTTCTGACCACTTGCTCCCGTGACACTGGAGGGCTCTATGTGAAGACAACTCACCTCAAAAAGGAATTATTTAATACAGCCTCATAAATCATCCGTGATTGAAAGATGTTGAACTGATCCTTTATCTATCTTTAAATTAATTACAAAAACAAACCTCCATTTCCTTCTGGTGCCCTCAACCAAAACAAATGGTGCCAACCAGTAGCTTTTAGTAATGTTTAGAGCTGCCTATCATTTGGGCTCTTTGGGTGATTAATCGAAGGTATAGAAGTAGGTAAACACAGTGCCATTAGCTTGTCTCCTATTCTGATACAGACCAAGCTTTGCATAACCCAAAGGACATGAAACTCTTAAAAGTTCACTGCTTGGGAATTGAAGTCATTGAGGAAAGTAGTAGCTCTAATGCATTTTGCCACTTGCCATGTACTTCTGGGCAAAACATATTGACAGTCTGGAAAAATCCTCAGAAGAAAAAAATGTAAGAATTTGTACTGAGGAAGAAAAAAGGACAGGAGAGAAAGGGGTCCTTTTACAAGGATAATAGTCACCATAAGCTTTTATTCCTATAATTAAAAGAAAAAAAAACTGTGGTAGAATGATTTAGCAAAATGTTGCATCTCCATTCTGACTTGCTTGCCTGCTGCATTTACGAGTTTATAAAACATACAGGTTATGAAAATAGGAACTCTCTTGTACGTCTTTATAGATGATTCATTTACTCTTTCTGAAGAAACTGCAATTTATTCACAGATTATGTAGTTCATTTACGGAATGTTTCCACATTTGTAACCTACCAGCCTCTTTCTCTGAAAAGCAATAATGGAAATGGAAATGTGAAAAGAACCAGTTAAAATCAATGGAGCAGAATCAGAAGAAATGTCAGTAAATGTTTCGAAGTAGGAAACAGAGAAGATGCATGTTTATCACTTTAGCTGGAAAGAAATATCTTATATATAGAAACATATATATGTGTGTATATATAGATATACATGAAAAAAACATTTCTTTATTGCTTTTTTTTAAAGTGAAACCAGGTGGAAACATCCAGAGATTTGTTCTGATATCCCAGTTTTTCTTATGTTTCCTTTCAAGACACAACTTTATAAGTTCAAAAACGGTCTGAACACCTCCCTTTCTCTTGGTGTGCACATGATCGACCCTTAAAGTCCCCCAGGCCAGCTCTTTGAAGAACTGGGCTGTGTCCTCAGCTGTACTCCTTTGTGAACATGGAGAAGCCTTTTCAAACGCCACCATCTCAATTTTGCATGGTAAAATTTATTAAACCCTAAACTTTTTGGACTGTGAGTACCTATGAAGCAGAATTCAGTTTTAGAGGACTCTTATCTAGGGCCTCTGAATGTTGACTGACTGCAAAAATGAGGAAAGCAAAACAAGTCCTTCATTCTCCCTCATACCCTGCACCTCACAAGCTCCAGATTTTTGTCTGTACCCCAGAAAAGCATTTTAAAAAGATAAGGTTTTTTTAACATCTACTGCTGTATATTACTAAGCAAGTGTAAATTATCACATGCTGGTAAGTTGATGAGATGTAAACCAGTAAAAGAAGAAAATAAAATTGAAAGGAATTGGAACAAAACAGAAATAGTGGAATAAAACCTGTATAATGCTGTAAATTGTACGTAAATGAATTAACCTCTGGAAATTAATGGTGATCTTACTGGCCTAGGTCAAAGACCGTAGGAAATTATGCTCATGCTTTAGCATTTTGCTGCTTGTAGCAAAACATCCCCAATATGGTTGATAATGTGAATATATGAAACAAACAGTTTCAAATGCATTGCTGAATTGGAGAGAATTTAATAAAGTGTGGGGAAACTATAGCAATGGAAAAACTGACTCAACAACTAACAAAATCAACAAGACAGACAAAAATAAATAAATATCTAGATGTAGGGTTTCCGTTCACTTCATTCTCAGAAAAGATGGAACATCCGTACTAAACCAAAATTCTTCGAATTTTGACGTGAGATGTATCATAGGTCTGATCCATAGTCATTTGGGGTAAGTAGGGGCTTTTCCCCTGTTTTATATAGTTTTTGGAATGAGACTTAGGTGTTCAGGTGTGAATGTAGAATGAAGTATTGCTAAGGAAAAATTTGTGGTGTCCAAGAACAGAATTGACAAAATGAAAAGGTTAGCTAAGAAAGAATATGGCTGGCCAAAAAAAACATTGTACCTTGATGTGAAAAATATAATGGAAAGGGTCCCTGAAGATATTTTCAAGCAGCTCTAAAAAACAGTAATTAAGTCTGTGCAGGATTTCCAAGGAAATATATATTTTTTTAAAAAGAAAATAAAAAGCATCTGGTATATTTCTGATATTATAGCTATACTTGAAAAAAAATAGTTATGAATCAGGACCTGTTCTCAACTTAATGTGAATATATGACTCCCATTGGTGATAAAAGGAACTTCTTATGCATTCCAAAAAGAAATCAGTGGCTATTACACCTGTGAAATATGAAATGAACCCTCTGATTCCATGCAAGAGAGATAAATACATGGAAAAAATGTCTCTTTCTGATATCATTAGCTCAAAAATATCTTAGTAAATTGGAAGAAGAATTTTCTGAGTTATTAGTAATGACTTCAGTTAGTAGAGTATCTGAAATGTGTATTTATCTGTAAGAAGAAAGCATGCTGGGAGAAAGAATTGAGAAGTATCATAACATCTCTTCGTATGGGAAATATTCATCAATTATTCTTCATGTACCACGGCTGTTGATAAAAATATAATTAGAATGTGTTGTGGTTTAGGAACGGGATTCCCCAATTTAGTGTTCCCACTAAAACACACCAAACCACTGCTTGCTCACTGCCCCCTCACCTTACCCCTCCACCTGCAATGAGATGAGGAGGGGAATTGGAGGCACAAAAGGTAAAGATCATGGTTTGAGATGACAATTTTCTGGAAAGAGCAATGAGATAAGAAAATGAGCAGTGACAGCAACAATACTAATGACAGAGTGTACAAGAAATGACCAATTGGCATGTGAGTGCTCATCCCTGACAATACCCAACCACTCCCCCTGCCAACCCTCCAGCCCACAAGAGCCTTCCTTCCTCTCGCCTGGCTGGAACCAGGACAAAGTGACACTCCCCATCCCTGGGCTTAATGGGTCTCTGAGCACCCTGGTCTAGTTGGAAGGTGTCCCTGCTTCTGGCAGGGAGGTTGGAACAAGATGATCTTTTTAATCAACCCAAGCCATTCTTTGATTCTAAAAATTGTTATTTCCATGAGTGGACACAAATACGAATTTAGCATTCCAAATCCTACATTAAGCTATCACTTAGAGGTAACTAGATATTAAAAAGCAGCACAAGGCAGCAGAGATTCAGTGAAGCAGATGCAGAGTGAGCTCCACAAACACTGACTTGCTCAACGTGCAGGAGAAAGTATCTGTGACATGATTCTTCACGACAAAAACTTGTCAGTGCATTGAGAATCTAATTGTCATCTCTGGTGCAACAGTGTGAACCTTTAGTAAGATGGCTAAAATCAGTGTATTTATATTGGGGTGAAAGTACAATTGGATTTAGCCTCTGCAAATGAGCTGCCTTCCCCCATCTTATGAGTGTAAAACAACTCTCTGCTCTCCAGTTGATTAAAATTAAGAAATAAATTTAAAAAATGTTTATGAAAAGTTCATCTGAACTCAAACCAAAACTCAAAAATTATCTTGGACATGAACATAAAATATTTGTTTCCAAACACTATTTTTCACTTTTTCTCTTAAAAAAGATACAAATCTTATCAGTTTTGTAGCTGCTTTTTCTATTCCGATGTTACTGCAGGGAGAAAATTCAATTCATGCAACCAAGAGTTAGATGGATATTATCAAAACATATTTTACTCATTCAAGGATGAGTCTAAGCTGGTATCCAACATAATATCTTTTGTGACCTTTTTCACACGCTTCTTTCTTTTCTCTTTTTTTTTTTTTTTGACAGAGGCTGTGCTCCCAGTCATAGCTGTGCTTCAAACCTACCAGAAAAATCTTTCCCTCGCTGTTCAGCACCTCTTCTGGGAATTCAAAAGAATGGCAAAAATCATTCCAGAAGGGAAACTGCATGGAGACTTGCTGCTTGAGAACAAGGAAAGATGATCACTTCTAAAATGCAGGTAGGAAATGAAACAGGAAAGCTATCAGATCCAGACTTCCTCCATGAATAGAGGTTACCAAAACAAGCACTCCAAAATAAAGAAGGAAATCATTGACATTTGGTCAATCGGGACTGAACTGGCTGGAGTTGTTCCGGACAGAGACTGAATTTCTGTGACTCAGACAACCAGTCAGGAAAGTTGCTGAGGGCCAAATGCCAGCAAAAACATGGGAAATGTGTTACTCCACGAACATTAAAGGAACTTCCCACCCTTGGTCCCCTTTGCCACTCCCGTCTTCCTGGTGAAACTAGACTTGGGCATTGGCAGAGCTCTTCAGATGGCTCCTACTGAAGGCCTGAATTTTCCCTCCTGCCTGGTTGTCCCTTCCTGTCCTGCCAGCCTTACTCTTTCTTTCAAAAACACACTTTTTAGATATCACATCTGCTTTCTACCATGACCCTCTGGCGAAAATCCTGCCTTATCCCTCTTCTCAAGTCCATTACACTATATTGGTGTTTCTAAGACTCCTTAATGGAACAAATGAGTCAAAATTGTTTTAAGAGGCCAGGCCAGGGCGATAAGTTTATTGCGCTCTCTTGAACTGTCCTGAAGCTTGAGACTATTTTTAACAATGATATTTAGCCCAGATTTTACAAGTGAAAAGAGCTGAGACTCTACTCCTCTTGATACGCTGCAAAAATTATTAATTACCCACATGTAAAAAAGAAAAAGAAATAGAAACTCTACACACACCCTCACAGGGCTTATAGGAGGAATTTTGGAGTTCAGAAATTCATCTGAGGTCATTCCTGTGTAACTCCCTTAGTCCTAAGAAACATTTGTGGATTATTTTAAATCTTTCTGTTGTGGAGCCCAGCTTCTATGTCATCCTTAAATTCCTTCTCAAAGGCATTAATATTTTGATGATATAGAGTTTGAGTTCTGAGTTGTGTGACTACAGTTTTATAAAATCAACAGTAGGCACTGACAGACCACTTACATCCCCACATTTTTACCACACAGCTATTTCAGTTAAAGTTGTGGTATTATTAATGTCTTTTTAACTATATATTAATACAATAAATTAATGTAGTGTTTGTAATGTTCTTACACCAGCTATGATAGAGGAGTTTTGACTGAGCCAGTCTCAGAAAAAAAGAACCAGAAATGTGAAGTAAAATGAATTTTGATATAGATATGGTGCAATATTGACAAATCTGGAGATGGAACATTTCACTGAAACTGATTCAGATATGAAAGCATGCACACCAGAGTTAGAAGGTATAAGTATTTGATAGAAAGAGAACACTTTTAATCTTTTCTGTAACTATGGTTTTAACATAGTCATTGACTCACACTTTCCTATGTATGTATTTAAGATCCTAATCCTTAAATGTGGAATGCAACCAGAGAAGGCAATCAGGTGAAATGCATGTATTGCTATTCCGGGCATGTACTGTGCATAAGAGTATTCATAATAAAGGGAGTATACAAGTTTGAGATAGAGAGATACATAGATACACAAACTGATAAAAAGTGGATTCTCACTTGCAGAACTCCTCAAATAGCTGCATTATTTAGTTCTTTTTTATCTATTCAGATATCTCTCTTCAGAAGGAAAAAATTACTTAAGAATTCATTTCCTTTGAAAATTTAACTCTTTCTCAAAACTTATCCCATGAGATGAAATTTGCCAAAAGGTTAACAGGTTACTGTGGGCATCTCACAGATACACTGTGAAGGATCACAGAGTCCTCCTGTCCTTACAAATCAGGCTTAAAAGGCCACATTTGTAAATCTTTCTACAAAGCTGATTCAAACGTGGATGAAGCAGAGATCAAGGAGAGTTTCATGACCCAGCGAGTGGCTCCAGATTTTAAGGTTAAAGTAAGAGATGTGGATATGCTGTGGACCTTTTTCTCTCGCTTTACCACTGGGATCTGATCATACTTTCTTCCTGTCCATGGCAGCACTGGACATTGTGGTTTTCTCCCTAAAACAGCTCTAGGAATAAGATGTTGTATTACTTGGGTGCTGCCATGTCTGCCACACTTCTCTACCCGAAATCATGGAACTTCAGCATCAGTCAAGCTTCCAAGCGACCTCTGGAGATCTCCAGTTCAATCTCTTGCTTCCACAGGAAACCAGGTTGCTCAAAGTCTTGCCTATAAAAGTTTTCTAAATCCTTAAGAATTTAGGAAGATCCCACGGCCTCTCCGGGGAGACTCCCAGGTCTCACCCACTTCCATAGTAAACATACTCCCTGTGTTAAAGGTCCTGTCTTGCAATGCCAGCACTGCCTCTGGACCTGTTTTAGTACACACTTGGCAAGAGTCTGGGTTCATCTTTCCATGCCATCCTTTAGGCAGTGGAAAAGGGTTTTGCCAAGCCTCCTCTTCTGTTAAAGAAGTTTTATTCTTTTTATTTGTGTGAGAACCCCTGTGTAAAGTTACAAGATGGAAGCACATCGCCAACACATCACAGAAGAGGCTTGTCTGACCATGTTCTAGGCAGTCATGGGGTGTGTTAATCCTTTGATAGAGGAGAAGAGGCCATCCATCAAGATTTACATGGGGAGTGCCCTTTCTAGTGGGGTTCCTCCCAATGCAGGATCCCACTATGTGCTGTTGCACCCACTTCTGCAGCCAAGAGTCAAGCAGACCTGATCCTTTGTCCCCATTCCCCATGACCAGATCATGAGAAAATACAATATACACATAAAATCACTCTCCCCTAATGCAACTTGCCACGATAGGGGTCTATGTGACTCTGAGGGGGTATAAAGGCACCTAAGTGAGCTGATCACTTGGAGCTCTCTAATATCCAGAAAGTGAGAAAGAAGCATGTGCAGAGGGTGATTCAGATCACTGAAAAGCAGCTACCTGAATTGGGCCACAGAATTTTCCCTCTAAAAATTATTTTTCATTTCCACTGAGAGCCTGATGTGATTAAAACAAGTACAGAGACAAACTTTTGGATATTCAAAGTGTTTATGAGATTATTTTCATGTGAAGATATTATCTGCATCAGGAGGAAGTTCAAGAATTCTTGAATGAGAAGGACTAATTTCTGTACACCACCAGAAAGGCAGCTTTGGCAGTGGCTGATCTGGGCTGCCAAAAGACCAATGGCAGCTTCTCCCAATTCTTTGTACACTTGCTGCAAATTATTTGCCACGTGATTTTTTAAGACAGATTTTGTAGCTCTGACAAAGTATGTTACAGTATTGTGCACAGTTGAATTTTTGCTGTGGAATGAATGTTCCAAAAAGTAAATATTTAAGTAAAATGTAAAAAAAACCCTCAACTGTGATACAGCATTAGCACGAAATAAACCTGTCCATGAAAATAATAAAGTAAAATGTGAAGTGTTTGAAGCAAACTTAGGGCTAAATGATTTTTATGTAGCCAAGCTCTGTAATACTCAAAGTTTGCTTAATATTCTGCCTTTTCTTTCTGCATATGGAAAAAGAAAAATATTTTTAAAGAAGAGTAGTTCTGAAAAGATGTTGAGATGGGCTTTTAAGAACCAGAAGTTCTGAAGATTTTAAAAAATACTCCTGCAACTCAAAAGTTTTTTCTCAGCCTGAATTTCAGAGCCGTTTGAGGTTCATCACTGACTGAACTTAGAGATGGCTCTGCCCTAATCACGGTCCTTGGACTGGTCAAAAGTCCAGGATCTCTTTGAAACAATGATCATCACATTATTAGGGTGTGGAAGAGCTGAAACAACTCAAAGAGGCCGTGTCACCCAGCACTAGGCTCAGAACTCTGCAAAGCAAGTCCATAAATCAGGAGGTGACAGTAAATTTTTAACAGTGTATATACTTAGGCATGAGCAAGAGCCCAGTTTATTTTACAGGCGTGATGAGAGTGGTGAGGAATGCTGCAGTGGTATGGATAACGTGGTGGCACACCTGTAACCTCCAGGTCTGAAAGACAGAACTGTTTGCCCTTCATCATTCCAGGAAGAAAAAAACACCCAGACGTCCTGCCACAACACACCCTAAATGGAGCCTTACTGTCCCGAGGAGAGAAAAAAAACCCATAATGTACAAAGTATACCTTGTCAATGTTACTCTCGGTGATTATGTACTTCCATGGTATGTGGAAGTTTTATAGAGCAATTACATCCATTGTGACTTTGTAATTACAGTATTGGGAGGTCACAGACAGAGAAACTTTGCCAACTCTATTGATTTTTAAGGCTAGCCTGAACAGGATATAGATTTGCTCTGGACTTGTAAGTTTTCAATATGTACACAAACTGCTGTACACTCAGGAGACAAGCTGTGGTAAGTGATGTTAATGCCAGCCATGGGCAAGAGTCTGATCTCTAGTGCTCCTTTGACATAAAACAGCATGATCAACCTTCTAAAAGCATGTATTTGTGGAAATAAGTAATTAGGGAGAAGTTCTAGCGATTGGAGGAAATAGTTAAAAGTAATTTAGCAACTAAAATCAACCTTCCTGACTACCAGCATGGTTTGGATTATGTTTATAGACATTAACTATTTACTTTTTGGCTTCTTACTTTTTTGACTATTTGCTTTTTGAACCATTTGCTTTTTGAACCATCCATCCTACAGCAAAAATTCCATCCTGGACAACGGTGTAACAGAAGAGCTGATCGATTCTTTTAGGCTCTACAGTGAAGTTTCACTAGAGAAGAAAAGCTAAGAAAGAAAGAGCTTTTATCAAGTAAGTGGTAAAATTATTTGACTTATTGAACTGAATAAGGTTGAACTGATCTTACTTAAATAGATAAGAGCTGTGTTCACAGAGCATGGTGGATGGCTACCACACCACTATTTGTGAGAATAATGGGAAACCTCTGCCATTCCACAGAGCACACATTCCTTAGTATAAATCTAGGCACAGAGTTTCTTCTTAGTAGGGGTACCTGCAGAATTAATTTTCTGAAAAATGTAGAAAACTATTTAAACAAAAATTTTGGGAGTTGGTGGGGGTTTGTTGCTGTTGTTGTTTGGTTGGTTTTATGGGTAATTTTCAGGGTATTAAATCAAAAATAAATTCTTTATTTTAAACCAAAGGATGTTTTTTTTAAAAAAAACCAGGGACTTCGGAATGCTTCTCACTCATACTGATATGATGCATTCTAGATTTCTTTCAAACATGAAAGATTTCTTCCACATGCTGTCTCTAATAAATATGCAGAAAATTTATAGAAGAAAAATGATCGATCTGAATAGAACATTTCCACAGAAAATATTGATATGTAGTGCTCACTAGTGTAGTGGTAGGACAAGGGGGAATGGTTTTAAGCTGACAGAGGGCAGGTGTATATCAAATATTAGGAAGAAATTCTTCCCTGTGAGGGTGCTGAGGCCCTGGCACAGGCTGCCCAGAGAAGCTGTGGCTGCCTCATCCCTGGAAGTGTCCAAGGCCAGGTTGGACAGGGCTTGGAGCAACCTGGGATAATGGAAGGTGCCCCTGCCAATGTCAGTGTGGTTGGAATGAGATGGTCTCCAAGGTCCCTTCCAACCCAAACCATGCTATGACTCTGTCATGGGATTTCTGTAATACCAATCACAATTTTTTTTTCAATTGAATGAAAATTTGGCAAACTGTAGGTGGCACCATTGAACATTTTGGTACAACGGACTTCTTTTTCCACTGAAAAAGTGAGACACTCCAAATTGTCCAAAATTATCCATGTTAAAATGTCAGAATATCCCAACACCTACTGAGAAACATTTAACAGCCTTTTGAACAAACTTCCTTCACAATATGCTTATGAAAAGTCTATACTTTTTCATATTCTATTTGGGAATTTTTTTGATTGGTGGTGCAAGGATCAATCTCAAGTGAATTTTGAAGTTGTTTGAAAAAGATAAATTGCATTCAAGGAGCAGAAATATCACAATGAATATAATGAATAAATGAAATTTCCTTCTTTAAGACAGAAGAGTTTAGGAGTAAATCTTTAATTGTGGACAAGACTGCCTCTTACACCAGGGTTACTGAGCACTGCTCAGTGTAATATAATGGGGACATTAAATAAGGGTAAGTGTAATTAATACATAACATTAGTAAGAATCAATTTTCATTCTCTTCTTGAGGCCGACTGGCATTTTCATTATTTTATTTTTTAATTTCCTGGTGATATCGCCTTCTTTACCAGCCTTCTCATATGACTGAGATAAGCTGTTGCACGTTTTGATTTGAAAGCAAGAGGAATGGTAATTAAGTAATTTGAAAATGAAAAGAGCTTAATCAAAGGGGCTTGTACGGTATGAAACTGTGCAGAACCTCCATCTACCTTTGAGAGAGATCCTTCTTCAAAATCTCTCCTGGCAAAACAACCACATCCTGATCCTGGTCTCATTTATTTCAAGACCAACCCTGCACTGATACATCTAACATGACACCTCAAAATATCATCATTTCAAGGGGCGAAAGTCAGTTTTAAATGGATGATTTAGGGCTTGGAATACCAAAGAAACACTTGAAATAGTAAAGAAGCTCCAGTCACTCTGAATCCAAAGTGTGAATTAGATCTCCAGGGCTGCCCTGTCACATCAGGTTGTTCTCTGAGTTGGTCACACCACTCACAACATCCAGTGTGATTCTGTGACCATAACAAAGAAGGCTTCAGTGACACTGCAACACAGCAGTAACATTAAATAAAAGAGGGGAAATTGGATTCTGGTTTTAACACCACAGAGTTTGCCTACCCCATAACTTGTAAAAGAATAAATAATACTGAACTGTGAACCAAAACTCAAGACTGTTTCCTTTTATTTGAATGTCTTGACACTCAAGCCACGACACAGAGGAAGAATCCTAGAGTCCTCTTAGCATGAACACCCAACTCTATTCTCCACAGCAAAAAAACATTGGTTTTTTTTTTCAGTTCTGATATAACCTGGTGATTTGGCAATGCCTGTGGACAAAAGATGGTGGAAGTCTGAAGACCCTAGGCATAAAGAAAAAAAGACACTTGGGTCATCCACACCCTGGACAAACAATCCTGTGTACATAATGCCTAGATAAGGGAGAAAAGAACCAGGTCATGTGTTTTCTTTCCAGCTAATATACATGTGTATGTGTGTGTAGTGAGATACAGATTGTCATGGCCATTTTTCTCTACAGATTATGGTAATGATTAAATGAGCATGAATACGGACTTCTGAAAATGATAACAAGTAGAGGAAATTCTATCCTATTTTGTATCTCTATCTTTTCTGTGAACATTGCTTTGTTATCTGCAATATGCAAGTCTTTGAATAGGTGCTATTAATTTAATATGCATTTATTCTTTCTGATCTCTCTTTAATTTTAAATTAAGTGAAGTCAATGATCAAAGAAAGGCCAGAATAATAACCCTGTAGGATGATTTTTTTTAATCTTTTCTTTTGGTCACAGAAAGCAATGAGAAGTAGCACTGTCTCTTTCTTCTGGGCCAGTTCTGCAATATGTACCTAGGTGACAATGTGGCCTGCAGTAACACCAAAGTACATGGGAGTCACCCAAATAAACAACTGCCAAGTAGAGCAAAGGCCTATGATTGAGCTCTAAACACCCTTATTTACCTTTTGTGTTTCAGCAGTTGCTAAGAGCCACAAGCTTATTGCTCCAAGCCATTAAACTTGGAACAGAAAGACTATCCCTGCCCCAAAGAATTTGCAGTAATAGGTTGTTTAACTCTGTATAACCTAATCTACTTATGGGTGAAAGACATATACTCACACACCCAAGCTCTCTTCAACAGATTTTTTAACTCTACTCTTTAAAAAACATGACAAAGATTGGAACCATTCCTGAGCTACTAAATGTCTTTGTCATTCTGCAGAAAACAAAGTCAGGTCCATGACAGAATCAATACCCAGGCATTACTCAGAAGGAAGGGGATTGAGAACTTACCAATTTATTTCTTATAAACCACAACTAAAGCAAATTATTTTCAGACAGACCTCTCTAACATGTCTATGGTTTTATATAGAAAGATAAGCTCTGCAGAGAAGATACAGTTTTTGTTAGACCAACCAGTACGGCTGGGGAACAAAAACAACAAAAAAACCAAGCTCTGGGGCACAACAGAGCTTCGTCCAGCCAAGTGGCCTGTGCATCAGAAAGACGGGGATGTATTTAACCCTTTTTCCTTCACTTAATTTCATCATCTGTTTCTTCAAAACTTTTCTTACATCACAGACAATATCAGTCAGTAATTCAGTGAGCTGTAAGATGCCCAGTCACAGGACACAACTGAAGATTGAATCATCCTTTTGAACACAGATTCCTCCTTGGCACCGGGATTTAATCTCTGGACTATGAAGACCGGAAGTGAGTTTAGAAATTTCTTGGATGTTTGAGCTACTCTTGACTTGCCATTAACCTGGCAGTTAAAGACACTAAATAGCAAGCCCTAATATTTTGTTTCTGTGTGTTAGAGCAGCTGAGGAGGCCTAAAATACTCCTTACTCAATCTGGACAATCTGGGGCAAATGTCATAGTGGAGAGTAAAACTTTAGAACATTTTTTTTTCCTTCACATTTTGAGTTTTGACATGTATTAAACAAACATGGCTAGTGGCGGTTTTGCTAAATTGTTCTGCAGAGTGAAAAATGAAAATTTTGTTGAATTCCTTACGGGCTTTAATAAATAAAAGATACTTTCTGTTTGAACAATTCTATTCCTGTTCCTGTTCCAATATTTTAAAAAATTATGTTATCTCTGGGTAGCCTTTGCTCTTTGGCGTGCACCTAATGTGGTCAGAATTAGTTGTCTCTACATTGGATCATCCAAATCTGCATAAGCATTGAGCTCGTTCAGCCTCTGGTAGCACATCTACCTGGATCAGCAAGTGGGGTTTTTTTAAACTCAGTGTCTGAAAGAATAGAAATTGTGTAACAGTTGGGTTTTTTTCTATTTATTATTTTCCCAAGAGGCCTTTCTTTTAACTGCTGTGACATTGAGGGCAAAGGTTTGGTGCTGTGGATTGTGTTAAAGGGATTGTTGGTAGGGCTTCAGAGCACTACCTTCACTGTTAAAGAACTGGGAAGGTGGAGAGCGACTTCTTCACGAGGCATCTTCTTCTTCCATCATGTGAGAAGAATCCCGGGGAATGACCCAGCTGCAAAACTGAGCCCAGGTCTGTGTTACTCTTTGAGCATTGTTGCATTTTTAATCTGAGGCCACTGAGAAGTTTAGCAGAAAATTGGATTTTCTAACAATTCGTAAGACTTAACTCCATCTGAACAATGGGCAGAACCTAAGTGCTGCTAGGTTTAGAGATTTATAAGTCAGTTATATCCCTCCTCACTTAAATGCATCTCTTTCTTGGTTGGATTGTGGGAATTGCTCATTCCACAGGTATGCAACAGGTTAAGGTGAGAATCCTGGGATACTGTTCACAGCCACAGGAAGGGATGACCTGGGCAAGTACAAATTCAGGCATGAATTTCCATTTCTGGAAAGCACTATTACCATATGGAGAAGTTTGTTTGTTAAATCAGACACAGTGTACAGATAAACATCATGTCTTAATATCAGTGGAAATTATCCCTGCTATCAACAATAAGAGAACTACTTATGGAGAGAATCACCTCACCTAAAAGTAGTTATCTACAAGTCTATCTAATCTAAGGTAACCACCTAAGCTCCCTCTGTGATGAAGACAGAAATAGGCAGTGGAAGAGAAGGAAATTCGTCCTATCCCAAGATAAATGTCCTGAGATAGGTAGACTGAATCACCTTCCAGAGGTGCTTATCTCTCTTCATGGACTACAGAAGGAGCATAGATAATTAGCCATGACTAGACACCTCATTTTTGGATAACTAGACACCTAAACGTTGGCAAGAGGAATCCGAGCCAAGTGATTCCTGCTAGGTAAACTTCCTCCTTCCCATTCCTCAATGAGAGAATGTCTGACACCTGAAACATAAAGCTTGGACTGTTTCCAAAATCGTCTTTTTCATTTAGAATTTTTTAAAACTCTTTTCTGTATTGCTTTACCTCATATTACCTCATTATGGGGATATTCTATTTGCTGCTGTTAGAGTACACACAAACTGCTATTTTTATTGGAATGCCTACAACAATGTCCTTTCAGAAAGGAAAATGACAACACATGATAAATACATATTTTAAAATGTTATAATAGAATCATCTGTATTTTATTTGCTTTCCTTCTAAATCTCGTGTAATTTTATGTACAGCTTCTATTTCCCACAGGATTAAAAAAAAAAATTACAGCTTTTTAAGGAGATCTGTGCCTACAAATAAATCCAGCTTCATTTTATTGCACTGTTTGATATAATTTGTATAAGTTACAGCCTAATAAAAGATAGGGGAGCAAACTTCAAGCCACATCATCTGTTTTTTCCCCCCAGTAGAGATATAAAATTATATTTGTTCTGGTTCTTTTTGTGTGGTTCATCAGATTAGGAAATTTTATTAGACCTCCTACTTCGGGCTTGTAACAATAAGATCCTTCCTATGCCAATAAGTGAAGCTTAGAGAAGTTCTGATGCGCTTATAGGCAAAGTAAAAAAATATAGGCTGGAAAGGCATCTTCATTTATTTAAGCACATACTTAGTACAAGATTAAAGTTATTTGCTTACATGCTGTCCTTAATATGGATAGGCTTAAAGGCATTTCCATGTATTTTCCTGAATGGGAAACACATTCTCAGCTGTGCAATGAATTTTCATTGTTGTTTATTTGATGTTAAGTGTCTGAACGTTAGATGTGCTAATGCACACAAATGGAGGTAGACCCTGGCAAGTAAAGTTCACAGGGTTTCAATGTAAGGGTAAAAGGGCTGAATAAAAAAAACATACCTTTGGGCTGAAATTTCCATGTAAAATTTTGCTCACATTTCAAATGTAACCGCACATACTTGTTACTCTGGATTTTAGAACATTTTGCCTTATCCCTGTCTACACTTGGCAAAAGAGATATTTAGGTAGGGGCACATGTGTTTTTCAGTACCAAAATTTCTCTGAGATTCACTGCGTGGCACAGAAATCCACATGCTCTCACAGGTCTAGACTAATGTTTTCCAAGTCTTGTGAGAGGAAGTGATTTTTTTTAAAGGAAATCTGGATAAATTAGGAGACTCAACAGCAGAGTAGGGCTTGCACTGTGCAAATTGACTGCTCAGCCACAGATAGGGAGGAGTCAAGTGGAAGTTTTACCACTAGCCAATCAAAATCATTTAATCCTTCGGAGTTTTTGTAAATATGGACATTGAGACCCCTGGGACAAATCGCAAAGGGAGACTCTAATGGAATATCACTCTTGAAATTATCACAGACCTCAGGGAGCTAGTTTCTGTCTTGCCAGCTCTGAGAACAGAAGAACCAAACTGTAAAATCACTATGATAAAACAAGGTGAGCTTTCTGTTACAGACAGGTGGTTATGATTTTCTGTTTCTGAAAGGCCTGAAAGCTTTTCTTTCACAGAAAGAAAAAAAAAACCCGATAACAACAACAACAAAAAGTGGTTTTGTGGTTAAGGCACTGAATTCAGACTAGGCAGTGCTGGGTTCTTGTCACAGCTTTACTTTGGCATGAGGCTGGGAAAGCCTGTCACTTTTCAAGCCTGCAGCAATATTGAGGTGCATGCCTGAAGCTAACAAAGAACCAAACCAAAAGATCACACCTGAACCAAACCAAAGATCACAGAATCATAGAATGGTTTGGGTTGGAAAGAATCTTCAAGATCATCCAGTTCCAATCCCCCTACTGTGGGCAGGGACACCTTCCCCTGGACCAGTTTGCTCAGGGCTCCATCCAGCCTGGCCTTGAAAAGATCCCACAGGTCAACCCAGTTATTGGAATGCAGGACCAAGACCTTAAGTTCTCTGTGACCTTTCCAGATGTGTAAATTTAACTCTAATATACTTCCTTTGTTTTCTGTACTGTATATGTAAATGAAACCCGTGAAGCAGCCCTCTGGTTCTGCTTGGCCTAATCTAAATGCGGTTTCCAGTACTGAGGAAATTGGTTTGAAAAAGAGGTGAGACAGGGAAGCGTTTGGAGAAACAACAACATAAATGGCACAGTGCTGGAGGAGAGACAGTGAACAGGGGCTTGCTGAAGGTTGAGAAGTGGAGAAATACAATATAGAATCGTAGAATCATAGAGTGGTAGGAATGGGAAGGGACATTAAAGATCATCTAGTTCCAACCTCCCTGCCATGGAGGTTTGGAGCTATCATTTATCTTGTAGCGTAAAAAAAAAAAGGTAGGTGAAAATGTAATCTGTTCCCTGCTGCACTTATCAGCTGGACAAGGAATGATGAGTTGCACTGGATGACCGTCCCAAAGTCCCTCCAGCCCTTTTGTCTGCATTTTCTAGGACTGCAAATTTTGTCTGGATACAGGATGTTATCACGGTTGGTCCTGAGCTTCATGCACACCTCCAGTGCTACAGCAGGATGGAAAAACTGGGCATAAACAAATATCTTTGTGTCACGATAGCTTTTGGCCAGAGTTTATAAGAAGCCATCCATCAAAGAGCAAGAATGCTTACAAGTTTTGAGTTGAGAAAGTGCAGTGGCAAGCTTTTGGGGGGATTTCACAATACTGATTTCTTGGTTTGAAGCAAAATACATTTACAAGAGCATCTGCTGGTGTGAGTCTCTTAAATATGGCATATACTCTGTGTTACTGCTTCATCATCATGTATAATTGGCAATAAACCTATTTAGAATTCAAGATGCATAAAACTGAAAGTCTTTGAAGGGAATAGCTGCTGAGATTATATTTATTGTGCTTTCCCACAATATTTTTCTATGCATAATGTGATAAACCTCCAAGGTGGTTGTAGGCAAAGCTGAAATATTCACAAGTATGCAGTTATTATGAATTTAGACAGGTTGTAAGACATTTTGATATCAAACTCTTAATGAATGGCAGTAAACATATTCTACATTACTTTATTAAAATGCCTATTAAAACATACACATCCACAGAATGATCACTGGATGTGTTTACTTGCGAGCAAAAAGGCCATGAAGAAAACAGCACGGAAATAAATTTTCTTTTCCTGCACCACTATGATAAGAATTAGGGCATGCATTTAAAGTTCATATTATTTTCAGTGTGTTCACAGCACATCCAGATAATCAGATATTCAAAGGAGGATTCCCAGTCTGTTCCAATATGCCACAACTCAGTAAATCAAGTTGTGTAAATGATAGCTCCATATCCAACAATGTTGTTTTGAGATTCCAGAAAAACTGCTATGCTCCAAAACAACAAAAAAACCACAACGTAACAACAAATAGCCAACAAATACATTCTTGTTATCTTGATGCTTTTCAAATTAAATTTGTCGATGTTTTCTTTCTATTTGGTTTAATTTTAATTAGTAAAAATTTAAAACTAAAAAGTCCTGTTCAGCTAGAATATGGGGAATTTTCTTTTTGATTTTTAACATTTCTGAGTTCACAGTCTGAGGGGAGGAAAAATTCAAATTATGAGTTGAAAACATATGGAAATTTATTCTTTCTGAGCAAAATTTTTATTTTCTTCTCAAAGTCCTGATCAACACCCATGACAAGCACAAAAACAGAAGTCTCCTGTAACATCCTACAGCAATTCCACTGCTCCATACCATGCTGTTAATCTAGAGCAGCTCTTAAGGGGATTGAATACGCCACATTTTCTGTGGCAGTGGATAGGAACCGTCCTCCTGATGGAAATGCCTCTGTGGGACCATCCCTGCCCCAGCATGAAGTAAATATCAGCTAGAAAAGAGCTATTATGCTATAAATTCACCCAGAACATGGCTTTAAGGTGAAGTGTGTGCTGGATCAGCACATGGTGCCCTAGGACTGGAGAGCTGGGAGGGGAGTGGGGGAAGGCACCGTGAGGCAGTTAATGCATTCCTTAGGATAGACTGAGCAAAAGTTAATGCCTGGAGCTTTTTGCCTGGTACCAGAAAAAGAGAAATGATCTTTAAATGTGGTGTCCTCCTGATACATGCAGCTTCTGTAGTTATTTGCCCTGAAAATTCTGGTGTGAGCTGGTTGTAAGAATCTTCATATACTCACAGCCAGCTGCTGGATTCCAGGGGTCATATCATGGGATCTCTGCACAAATGATAAATAAAGTGGGATAAAACTTTGGTGCAACAATAACCAGAACTCATTTCTCTCCTCTTTGTCAGTGCAGCTATCTTGCACTTGCTAGAACAAGGAGGAATGGCTTTAAGTTTAAATAAAGTTGGATATAGATTGGATATTAGGAATAAATTCTTCCCTGTGAAGGTAGTGAAGCCCCAGCACAGGTTGCCCAGAGAAGCTGTGACTGCCCCTGGATCCCTGGAAGTGTCCAAGGCCAGGCTGGATGGGGTCTGGAGCAACATGGGACAGAGGAAAGTGCCCCTGCAGAAAATTGGAATGAGATAGTCTTTAAGGTCCCTTGCAACCCAAACAATACAAATATTCTATGATCCTTACATTTATCAGTCCTCAAGAGAATCCAGATTGGTTTTATAGGTAAACTGAGTCTCAGCATGCTGAATTGACAGTGGGAGAGTCTTGAAAATTCAGGACATGTATTGGTCTCCTTGCCTTTGCCCAGAAGCAGAACTCCATGGAAATAAGCAGTAGCACTCTGAAATAATATCCTGAGGGAGTTTATTATTTTTCTGTGCCATGATTATACAATAGCACATTCCCACCTGCCTGTTGACAGTATTTTCTCATTCAGAAATGAAATTTTTTGAGAACATAGAACAGTAACATACCCTACAAAACTCCTATTTATACAGCACTGCTGTTGTTATAAGAACTGTTTATACAAATAAGTAACATAGCCCACGGTGCAATATATTTCACTTGCCTAATGTACTTTTTTGACATTTGATGAGAAACTGCAAGCCTTAATCCCCGAGCCTGGGTTAAAATGACAGAGCAATGCCCCATCCAAATGAAAGGCTGTCATTGTTCTTGCTGGAAACAGACACACTTATTTCCATGTCTGGCAATAATATTGTTTTAAAGCAAACTGTGAAGAAGTTATCCAAGCCGAGTCTAAAGCTGGAATATGCATTTAAACCTCCTATTAATAGGCTTGGAAGAGCATGTTTATTAAAAAAAGAAATTCTTTATGAGGAACTCTTTTCCCTAAGAAAAATCTACATGACATTTCTTTATTTACTGTTCAAGCCATAGTATAATGTTATAGCCCTACTGATATCACTGATAAAGGCATTATGGGATGTCAGATGGACAAAGAACAAACTAAGAATGGAGAAAGAAAGGGAAAATAAAGAAGCAGCGGTGTCATGTCACTCTGTCTGACACACAGGGAGGTCAGCAGCCTCCCTGCCACAAGGAGTGTTTTTATTCTCAGTGCATCATGAAAAAGGACATTATCAGGAAGGGTTTGAAAGGAGAATATGTGACAATATGAGTCCAGGTGTTTCCCCTAAGCACAGGCACAGGCAAAAGGGTGCTACAGAAGAAACAAGGAGAAGCTGAAGGAAATGCGTGAGCAGTGAATAGAAGGAGATAAGCAGATACCACTTGCATGGAGCCATGAGAAGCCACTACTCCATTGTGTTCTCTGTGCCCACCTTGGCTGCTCCACTCTTGTGTACAGAAGTCCCAAATCTTCCTAAAATTCCCAAATCCCCAAACAGCAGCAGTACAAACCCAACAACTACTTTTAAGAATTTCTCAAGGAAGCTCAAATCCCCCCTTTAAATTCTTCTAGAGCCACCACAAAGGCTGTTGTATCCTAGCGAATTTACATTAAAGCAGAAATTTTTTTTATCCCCCAGGAATGGAGAAAAACAGCAAACTCTTCCCAGTGTCCACATCAGTTACATATTTCCCCTCTTCTTTCTGCCCTTCCCCTTCCCCCCCTCTCCAGCATTGCTGCTCAAAGGAGAAAGTAACAAAGATATTTGAGATTATAAAGGGTTTTGGATGAGTGAACCTGGAGTGAGTAAAGCTCTTAGAAAAGAATTTAAAGGATCACAGTGGCATGCAGTCATGTTATATAAACATATTCTGAATGGTACCATCATACGCCCAGCCCTGGCGCCACAATTGCATTAAGTGAAATTTTATACAGAAATTGTGAAAGTGCACCAGGGTTGGCTGATTATCTGCTCTTTCTGTTCCCTTTCAGACATGAAGAAAAAAGCCAAGGTGCTGGAGAAGAATGTGGACAGTGCCAAGAGGTTCCTGACCTAATTTAGGCGAAAGATTTTCTTTCTCTTCTTTGTTTTTTGTTGTTTTGGTTTTTTTCATCTTTCCCTCTCTCTTTTGGTATCCTCCACAAGGTTCAAAGCTGTCACTTCTTAGAAATAAACACCTGAAATGGACTGTCACTGGGATTTAAAATTTCCAAACACCTAAGGAAAGAGAGAGTAGAAATTGGAATAAGGTCATGGCGTAAAAGCTACTTCCTGAAGTGTCTAATGAATATTTCCTCTATATATCTTGACTGTTTTGAAATGTATGTGAAGGGGGGGGATTTACAATACTATTCAGGAATTCTTTATTCTTGTCAAAATAAGTTAATTAAAATGAGGCTCCATTAAAATGAAAGGGTCTGGCTCATTTGAAATATTAATTCAGGCCTCTATTTCTGCAGTCTGCCTGCAAGGGTCTCTGTGCGAGAGCAGGGCTTTGTTTGTTAAGCAGTAAAGCACTGTTGCAAGTAAAGCCAACCTTTTCTTTGCTTTTAATGTTGTCTGATCTCTTTCCCTGAGTTAGGCTGGGTCTGTTGACCTTCAGGGCAAACTGCAAAGCCTCACTTTTACCTGCGCTAAGGATGAGTTTATGGTTTGTGTTTGAAGGGGGAGGGAGTTGGGATAAATCTGTTGTGTGGGGTATGGGGTAGATCTGTTTGGAGGTTATCTTTCCTACTGATGCTCTTACTTAGCCCTGGTACTACCACTCGTGTAGGATTTCCCCCAGTAATCTGTGTTACTGACAGACACTGCTCTAGCAATGAGACAAGAGACAGCCTCTACCCAGCCACGTAGAAGCTGGACTGAAACATTTCAAATAAAGAATGCTGATATAATTTCTAAGACTTCTCCCTCTCTCGCCCCAAAATAATTTAAATTTACTCTTCCCAATAAAATTTCCAGTCCCTGATATATGTACCATTTTGAATTAAACACTTTTTCTCACTTCTAACACGTATAAATAAAAGAAAGAAAGAAAAGCCTCCCCTTTTTTCTCTATCAGCTCTAAGTATAAATATTAACCTATGTACCTCTAGATGAGGAATTCAATAGTGCGATAGAACATATCCCAAACAACAGAGGAACCCAAAATGTTCTGTCGCAGTTTATGTCACAACCTTCTGTCCATTTAAGGGTTCCAGGAAACCTGGGAAACTCCTTCACCCAAATCCCATACAAGGCATTGTGAATGAACAGTAGGAGCTGGTTCTTCCTATGCAGGAACTTTAAAACTCCACCAGCCATGTGAAATAATGACTGTTTTATTACAAAATGAGCAGATATGTGGTGTAAAATTCCATGCAAATCCTGTTGTTTTACTGGCTATACTGACACCAAACCAACTAAAAGAGAATCCCTTCATTTCCTCTGGACAACCCTGGGTGATGCTGGTGGTGCAGTGTACTTCAGAAGTCTGGAGGATGCCCCATTGTTTCTATCCTCACCCAACAGTATTTGCTGCACTGCAGATCCCAATAGGAAGGGGAATTTCCATTCGCTCTGCTGCAGTCACTGAGACAGAGGAAGCTCAGGTGTTAGACTGTTCAGCATCACTACCATTTCTATTTGCCAGCTGACCTGAGAAACTCAAGATACAGACTTTAAATCAGGCTGTAAGGAGAAGCCTTGGCACAGTAGGGAAGCAGGTTTCCAGAAACAGATACTGGCACACATTAAAAACTGGTATTGCCAAAACATTCATGGAATGAAAATGTTTTATCCAAACAGCCACTGGGTTAAAGCACACCCACAACAATAAGGGGTTGCTTAAACTGTCTTCCTTGCTTCTGCCCTGTGTGCCCCATCAGAGCTTGTGTGAGGATGCCACAAAATGTGTCCTTGCTCCACTGCCATGTCAAGGGTGGGAATTCTGTGGGATGCCACAGTGCACAAACGGAGCAGGCAGCAAACCAAGGCACCTTAGCACTGTCTCCCTGCATTTTGCACCCTTGCTACTCAGCTTCTCACTCCTTGCCATCACCATGCTACACTGCCTGCAAGCCAGGGCAGAGGTTCAGGTTGAGTTTGTGCTGCAGGGAATGATATTTTCTACAGATCTGCCTCTAACCAGTAGGTACTTTGTCCTGATTCAAGGCATCTTGTTATTTTGTTTATTTGTTTGTTTGTTTTGCTTTGTTTTGTTTTGGGTTCCCCCCCATACACACATATTCAGTGGAAGATTATCACAAGAAAGAGTGAAAGCCATGCTCCTGCTCTTCCAAGAGTGTGCATCCTGAACAGTAGGCTCTTTGCTTCTCTTCTTAGGGGGACGAGGGCCCCACGGGAATGGAGCTCTCAGGTTGGAGCCTTTCAAAGAGAAGTAGCCTGGAGAAAAGGTTTCAGTCCAAGAGCAAGATATACACAGATAAATTTCCATATGACTTGTGCAGGGAATCTAGCCTGTCATCACAGAGTCCAGAGCTGTGTTGGGTTTATCTGCTCCCACATTGACATTTACTGTATTTGAGAAGCCCTGGGATATTGAGACACAAATTAAAGGTTCCAAGCATGCCATATGACCTGCTAAGTATGTATGTCTAAGTCCTTAGACACCAAACTTTTATTAATTGAATTCCTCCACAGACTCTGTTCAGTTATCCAGTTATCAATATCTACCACCTCAATATTTAATCTACATCAAAACACATACACACTGGTATGTCCACGCCAGACTGAATCCCAAACCTGTATTTCAGTTGAGTTGACTCATGGCTTGAGTCCTAGAAGCCTGTATCAAGGGCACAGTGATACCACCACATTGTTGGGAGGTCACTGCTTAGGCCTGGAGCCATGTAGCATTTTCCTCAGCAATTACCAGGCAGACTGTGGGACTCAGCACAGACCAGGGCCCAATCCCAGTTATGAATTTAGATGTAATTAGCCTGTTTTGAAGGGTGAGATTTATACAACATGGATGTGAGCCACACCATCTTCATCAGCCTCCGTGCCACAGAAATGCACTGCAATGTGCTCCTGCACTCTGTAGTGTGCATGATGTGGTTGAAGGCCAGCTAAATGGGACTTACTGGGATTACAGTTTCAGATTTAGGTTCCAAAATCCCACTTTATTTATTTTTAGCACTTAGACCCTAATTAAAGTTGAAAAAATAAATCAGGCTTTGATAGTTTAAGAATAAAATTAAATGTCTATCAAAAAATATTTGCCTGATTTATTTTAGGGAATATTGCTTAAAAATTCCATTATGTCATTTCTGTGGAATTCTTCTATTTAGACTCCTGTTAATAAGAGTGCTGGGAGCAATGGAGACCCCAGGGCTGGCAGGATTGCCTGGGTCAGATAAGATATTATTTATATATAAGTTTATATGCAGATCTGATACCCAAACATCTGTTTGGAAATTAAAATTCCCCCTGTGCTTGCAGACTTGTTCATTCCACCTTCAAGTGAATTTCCAGGGAAAGTTAGGGCTGCATCTTCCTCCTTTTGGCATCCCACATCTCGGAGCTGAGCACAAGACAGGAAAGAGCAAAGTCCCTCTCCTGAGTCTAGCTCAGCTCATCTGCTTGGCCTCCATAAAATATGTATTCCCTTATCTATATTTCCCTTCTGAGAATGTTTATATTTATTTTCCTTACACAAAACATCCGCACTCAGTCCACACTTGCTCTCCATCCCCATTGGTGTGGATCTTTCGTTCTATTACAGTACAGGCATTTGGCAAAACAAGATAACAGCAGAGAGCTTTGTTACGACCCAAAGGCTAAAACTGAAAAACCTGTAAGTGGGAGTGTTTTTCTGATGGAGAGTGAGGCACCACCTGCTTCTCAAGGCTAAAACCTTTCCCTGAACCAGTACCTCTGTGCTTGTGTAATGTGGTTCCTCTCCTTATATCTCTTTTAATTTTCATCAAGATTGTTTTCTTAGAGTTGTCTCACATAGCGAAGAGGAAGCAAAGCATGAATAGACTACTGATGGTCTAGCTTCATATATAATGTATATGGCACTCTTATCTGTGGAAAATATTATCTTTATAGCAGAATATATTTAAGAGGTCAGAGTACTCGGTTTGTTTTGGCAGGAGAGAGGCAACATCTAGCAGTGCCATAAGAGTCAAGGTGCTTGAGTTTTGTTTTCCCCTCTTCCTGTGTTACCTTAAGAAGTCACAGGGCTCTTCTCTACTTATGTATGTTAAATATCTGTCTCCAGAGCTGCAGCAGCATGTTATGCACTCCCTCAGAGCAGCCTGTTTTACTCCGCACAAGCCCATGTAGATGCCTCTCCTCTAGTTTCACAGGAGGAAAGAGGGAGAGAGCATTTACCAGGTTCACAGTGCAGCCATTTTACCTCAAGTTCGTAGCTGCTTCTTCCAGGTTTCCTCCTGCTGCTTTAACCTCTTACACGTGCCTTTACAACCGCATGGCTGTCTCGGCCCTAGATTTGGGCTTCATTCAGAAATGAAAGAACAGTGAAGAATGTGCTGTTCTCAGCTTGTACGGGGGTTGTTCCTTCTGACAGCAAGAGGAGGTCAGGCAGTCCCACAGCACAAGGTTATAGGGGGAGATTGGGATAATCCCTCCATTCCCAGACTTGCCTGGCTCCCAGTACGCAGCAATGCTCCTTCACTTAAATTCTGTCAAATCCTTTGAAATCAGCAGATGAAAGATAAGGCGACTGCACTGTTCTGGGTCTGTTTGACTACAAAGGAGTAGGATTCTCTTCACAGAAGCTGGGTAGATTTGTTGCCTCTTTTTCTTTTTTTCTTTTTTTCCCCAATTAATGATAATTTCTGAAATCCATAGCATAGAAATTGTTTTAGTGGTGTGCTGAGAGATGCTGAGCCAAGCATCTTGAGAGAAGTTATCCATATAAATGCACGCAAAGAGAGGCAGGTAGAGAGGAGAAAAACCCACTCCTTCCTGCTTCACAAGCATTGTCGTGAGAGTAACAAGCGAGACAAAAAGGAAGAGAAACTTTCAGAGGTCCAGCTGAGACTGGAGTCCAACCATGACAAGTGGAAGCAGTTCTGGAACGAAAATGCAATCCCTAACCAGGCTCACAGCCTAAACCAGGAGCACCATCGAGCAGGAAGGGAACCAAGGCAGAGATCTGCAGATTACACACTCCGTGATCTGGCGGAGGGGAGGGTATGTCAGTCATTTCCAAAACTGAGTATGAGTAACCTGAACCTCTGTTCAGACACAAGACCATGGCTGCTCTTAGTACTGACAGAAAAACTCTGTTTGGCTAAATGAGGAAAATTATCCCTCTTCATCTCTCTTATGTGTTGAAACACAGTCCTTCAGACCAAACCAGTATGGTTATTGACACTAAGCTGTTTGGATTCCCAGAAGACACAAATTTTCAGTACAGAGTACTGGAAGAGCTACACACAGATGAAGGATAAATTCGCCGTAGCGACTCACCTGATATGCAGGATATGCAATTTAGCAGGTTTGTGTACACCTTCAGCAGCTTGATGATCTTCGGTGGGGTTTGAAATGCTTGAGCAGAGGTGCGTGGCTCCTACACTGAATCCTGCACAACAGGAACTTCGGTACTGGCAAAGGAAGGAGAGGGAAAGCACATGGCAGCAGCTGCTCGAGCTCCCCTCCCCAGAAAGAGGTTCACAAGCCCATTTTGCACAACGTGGTGTATTCCAAGGACAAAAGCAAAACAGCTCTTCAGAAATTTTTTCATGAGCTGGAGATAAAAGTAATCCCTGCTAGGGGTGGTTTAGCAGTATGCAGTTATGGGGGAGGAATTTCAGAGGAAGGGAAATACCCCTCCACCCCATCCTGAGTTTTCAACAGTACTTTGTAGTTCTGCCCACTTTTGAAGTAGCTTAAAAGAAATGGAAGTATTTGGAATGTTTTTATACAAGAAATACTTCCTTTTGTATAATTAAAATTATTGTGGTTGGCTCCTAGAGTGAGAGGCTCATAAATTTGTTTCCAGTAGCAATCAGTATAGTTAATACCCATCCTATCAAACTGAGTTAACTCGTGTTCGTTTTGGGCCTCATCCAGAGCTTATTTATGTCAGAGGAAAGAAACTATTGACTTAAACAGGCTTTGGTGTAGACCCTACAAGCTGAAAAGAACAGATAATCTGGTTATTTCTGCCACAAAGAAAAGGGATATCCAGTGAAAATAAATAGGTGAAAGTAAAAATAAAATAACAATAAATTTAAAAATATTAAAAACTGGGCAAAAGAATCCCGTGAACAGGGTGTTTTGTGCAACCCAGAGTTGTTATAGGGAGAGGCAGAGAACCTCATGGTGCAGGGGGTGGCCACAAGAAGTCTCAGAAATCAGGAGAAGAAAAAAGGAAATGAAGAAGATTTGCCTGATTTGTCTTTCACATTTGAAAGTATAGCATTAAAACCTGACCAGGGTGAGTATTACACGAGATAACCTTAGGCTTTATGTGTTCTGGCCAGAACCTGTGATATCAGGTTTTGAAGTTGTCCAGTTAAAAAGAGAGATTACAAAAATTGCATGAGACAAAGATCCTGAAGGACACACAAACTTAGGGAAGGTTTATATAGAATCCAGTGGTGTTTCTGGACATGCTGGATGAATTATCAAAAGCTATGAGGATCTCTGAAATGAGTTTAGTACCCAGCAGGTTTCCCATGAGAACAGGCATCTGCAATGCAAATTCTGTGCCCAAGCCCTGCAGCATGGTTGCAGATCCAAGCATCAGAGTGATGAATAAATCCCCTTTTCATTCCCCTTAAAAATAATTAAAATATGATGAATAAAGAATTTGATGTCTTTTTTTTATTGGCCTGATGGTTTAAGGAATTTGAGTGCTGCTGGCACTCCAAAAACTCCTCTTTCCAACTATGAGTATGAGAAATCGCTTTATTGTCCAAACCAAGGATGGGATATTCACTCCCTACAGGTCTTCACTTAGGCTCTCATTTCACTTGTCTCCTTTCTGTTTCCATATTCTTTCTTTGATTTCTTTCTTCCAGACCATATTTCCCAAAATATCCTGGGGGTGAACTTTCTTCCTGCAGTGGAACGATTAGTAAAATATCTGTTGAATTCAAGAAGGCCAAGATTGTGTCAGTGACAACTGGCTTCACTTCTTTGTAATTCTCTTTAACTGTAGTTAAATCATTCTGTGAAGTTCTCTGCTCTGAAAATTTCCCCAGCATTAACAGACATGGGTCTCCTGTGGTCAGGGTGCCACAGCTCCCCTGTGCAATTCCCCCACCCAAAGTCAAACGGCATTATTGGTTGATGTCCCTATAATGTCATTTTTATCCCAGTTATAGCTGTGGTGACACTGTTTAATATGGTGCACATGGCCTTGGATGTTAATTCTGACGTGTCACCCTGTGTTTGATTTGTTGTGTTCTTTTCATAAGGCCAAGATCAAGCTTTACATATTGGCTTTGTGTTCTGCAGATTTTAAATAGATAAAGAGAACTGTGCCATTCAAATAAGAGTTTTACTAACCCAAAAGATCAGCTTAAATCTCCAAGGACAAAGAGCTGACATAAAAGTCTAGTCTTCCAAAATCCTTCACAAATCCATAAAATTCCTGTTAGGCAACCTGATAAGGAACTTGACATTTCCATACTTCGATATCTCCAATTCTGAAGTAACACTCTTATCTTTTTGAAGGTAACATGAGACTAATTTTTCTATTGACAGATTATTCTGGGGACTTCTGCCAAAGCAAAGCTTTACTAAAACTTTCCAATGAACATACATCTAGAGGAAGAAACAACTCAGAGATATGAAAATGAGAAGACCATAAAGGGTCTAACCTCAGTTGACCGTTGTCATTGTATATTTATGCAATTTCCTTGTTATAAGATAAAATCCTTAATTTGTGTTTACTGATCTGGGTCAAAGGACAAGAGTGTTGAAAGGGATGTTACAGGTTTTGCTTCTTTGTGCTTTTTTAAAGCAATAGTTCCTGAGTCCTACACAGCAAAGCAACACCCTTTTCTATTACCAATTTAAAGGATGATGCCTGATTTGTTGTAGCTGAAGGAGGTAAATTACAACTACTTGAGAAAACAAATAGAAAGCTGTTTTAGTTGTCACATTAGGGTTCAAAAATTTTAAATATGATTTGGCTGTATGTGTAGATGCAAATGGGCTAGTCATATTCACACATATTACTCTGAAGGAAGTGTTCCTGTTCATTTACATAGGGGAGAAATCCTTTCATTCCTGCGTTCAAAAGGGAGGGAAGAGGCCCCATCTACAAGCAAAATTACAGGAAACAAAAAGAGAAGTGAGTACATGTTCAAGTACTTGGAGAGAAGTGTTGGATTTTTTCCAAAAACCCAGCCCTATTACTGGAGCTGATATGCCTCCCCAAAACTGTGTAAATGATTCCCTTGATCAGAAGTCTGGTGCTGCAAAAACTCAATCAGTCTTGTTGAAATATAAGCTTTTGAGTCAAAAAAGTATCCTGTACAGCCAGGAGCAGATATATCCCAGGCAGAGAGATGTCAAAGAGCTTGTGTAGTGGTTTCCATATAAGAAAAGTTTAGCTTGCAGGAAATATATTTTTTCAGTTAAAAAGTTCTCACACACATGCAGAAAATAAAACAATAATAAAACCAAAACATAAACAGAAGCAAACAAACAAAAAACCCCCCACATTGTTTTTTAATTGGTAAAATGGAAGAGAAATTTAAAAACCCAATTCTCGTACCAAGATAATGAGGAATATTTAATTTTGACTGTTGATATTAATGCTAAGTCTTACCAGCTGATCTCACCAGAAAGGAATATCTTCCTGGTTTTACCAGGTAGTCTAGAAGGAAGCTGGATTTATGATTAGAAGGTGCTCTGACAATTAAAATATGTGATATATTTCATATATTTGCCTTAAAATTAATTTCTGTGTGGTAATAAGACACTAATTTTATTATTACCACTTCAACATTAATTTGCAAAAATTCACTTCTATTGTTTTCCCAGAAAGGTTTTGACATAATAACAACTAGCAAGCCAATTGATCTTATTAACCAAAAGACTGAATAATATTTTTCAGCATGTGCTCAGGCTGTTCTGGCAAATGATCCTCACTCGGACTGACATTTCATTGTCTTAGTTCTCAGATTACATGTATCTTTGTAATCTTTGTTTGTATTTAGAAGATCAAGTTGATTTGTCCTATCTTCAATTGGAAAAAAGTTAGTTAAAGAATGTCAAAGTCTAAAGCCAGTGCCTCCACCTGAGCTAGTCTGAAACAGGTGTCTCAAATAGATGGGATGAATCATGCCAAAAATAATTGTGTTTTCCCTGGACTGCAAAGGGAATTGAGAAGTTAGCTCAGCTGCGGCCTTCTCACTGAGATGATTTAAATCCTCTGGTCCACCAGAGAAAAGAAGTGGGGCATCAGCAGGACCATTTATCTTGTCCTAAAACAGGCAGCACCAATTTTCTTCTGAAGCTGCAGACCTACCTCTCTTCATAAACTATAAAGTGAGCTCTGATGCCTTACCTTTAGCCAACTAAAGTGAGAGAATGTAAACCCCAATTATGATATATAAAGCAAGAAGTCTGTGACCCCAAGGTGGACTTTTCTACATTTACAGCAATGCAAATAATGAAAGCAATATAAACTCACTAACACAAGCTATTAAACCTTTCAGGCCAAATATGTCCTTCCAGCTTCTGTTGATATGAATGTGTTTCTACACCAGACCAAAAGATAAAATTTTGGACTGTATTTGCCAACCAGCATCCAGACAAGCCAGAGACCAATCAGTTCAAATTGCATCTTGTAATCACTATTTGTGAATTTGTTGTTCTAGACATACAAATCTGTATCTCTCTAATAGACCTGCATCAGAGAAAGCAGCAAATATAACATTAAAGAAACCTAACCCAAATCTTGTTCTAAGGTTACTCAAAGACACCCATTTCTTATCAACTAAATCACTCAAAACCAAGATTATCACCAGTTATAGCAACATTAACATCCGCATCTACCTCAACTCATATCACAACCCAAATGCGAGAACACAAAAAAAAACTCAGCTCCAGAGCCAACTCCCTCCCAGTGCCAGTGCACAACTGACCACAAATGTCACCAAAATTACATCCTTGACTCCTCTCTGGGGCTGTTCTTTAACTTAATCCTTTTACTTGCAGAAATAGAGAGAAAACACATATGCCTGAGCAAACAGAGGAAAAATGAAAACGCACATTGCCATCCTCTCTGCTCAATGGGTTGTATGAGAAAATAGGAAAAGTTGCTTTTTTCTAGGGTGTCAGGTGCCTACGAATGGCATTGTGGCCCCTTTAACCCTCCCTAAGCCCAGCTCAGGTGCACCAAGGGTTATGGGTGGGAGAGGCACCCTGGCACTGCAGAGATGTGACTACAAACATGCAAAGCAAAAGGCATCTCAGAAACACCCCTGGGAAAAGTCTTGCTTGACTGACAACGGGTGGAGTCTCAGAAGGGCAGATTTCCTAAAGTACATCAATAATAAAAAAATACAGTTAATTATAAAGCCTGCTACTCCAATAAATCACCTTTTCTTGTTCCTCCCTTGGACATTTCTGTTTGTAGTACATTCATGCATTCATGAAAGGAATCCAAACTTTTCAGTATCCACAGCAAAGAAAGAAAAATTTCCACTCCTTTTGCTGAGTTTAGCAATGGACCTACTGAAAAAACATCAGATTTACCTCCATCCTAAGATGAAGCATCGAAAAATCCTGTGAAAGAACTTTAAAGTTTCAGAAGCTAGTCAGAGTTTTAAGAAGGCAGTTTTATACCATTTCCACAAGCCCAATCATCATCAAAAATATTTTGCAGTATTGCACAAAAGTACTGAGACACTGGCTGTGTAGCATTTCAGACTGTAACTGCTAGGTCAAGACAAAAACCTTTTGCTTATGTTTATGAAGAGATACCCTCATGTTTTAAAGATTCCCAACTTGGACACACAAAGGAAAGTAAGAAAAAGTACTGAAAAGAGAACAGGAAGGAAATCCCTCATTTGCCTCCCACAGAGTAGACTCTTGTCAGACCACTTATCCTGGACATAGGAGACCAGATCCACTGTTCCCACCTGTGTATCCACACACACATCGTGGAAGAAAGGACTTTACATGGAAACCTAAGGGCTAATTGCTGGTGGACTGAGTGACGGGGAGATGCTGATGTATCTTTCTTTAGAAACTGTGCCTGCAGAAAAACAAATCAAACAAACAAACAAGCAAAACCCCAACAAATGCCCATAAGATTCACTGAGCATCAACATAAGGATATGATTTAAGAGCCCAGTAATTGCACAGGTTGCCTGTGATCAGAAAGCAGCCTAGAAGCTGATGCATATTCCCTATGGAGCAGTCAGTAGACAATATGCAGAAAACAACCTCCAGCACAGGAACTGAGATGTAGGTCTCTTCCATCCAACTGAGCTCTTAGTCATTAAAGTAGGAGTTTTCCTTCAGGCTTTCTTCTCAAAAGAGTGGCAAATCATTTCGTAGACATGTTCATATGGAGAGTACAGAGCACTCTACAGAGATAAAGGAGAGATTCAGATTAGATACTAGGAAGAAAATCTTTATTGTGAGGGTGGTGAGGCACAGGAACAGGTTTTCCAAAGGAACTGTGGCTGCTCCATACCTGGAGCATCAAAGGCCAGTTTGGATGGGACTTTGAGATGCCTGGTCTAGTGGAAAGTGTCCCTGCCCATGGCATGGGAGTAGGAACAAGATGATCTTTAAGGTCCCTTCCAACCCAAACCATTCTGGGCTTCTATGATTCTATGATTAATACCTTTCTCAGGGAAATGAAAGCTTGGATGGTGCCTCAGCAGGAACCAAGCACGCCTTTAGAAGTGGTCTATGCACTACACAGCAGTGAAGTTTGATTTGTCTACTTAGTTTATGAAAGGGAACATTCTCATCCCACTGTGACTGTAGGCCAGGCAGTGGGAAGTGAACAAACTCTGTTTCCTAAACCCTAGAGAAACCATATTTACCCTTATTCATCTTCCACTGCATCAACACTGGGGATGCTCCCTCTGCTTTGTCAAGCAAGGACTGACTTGGAGTCATGACTGGATGGGACAATGAGAAGTCAATCATTGTCAGGTTTAGAAACAGTAGAATTCAAAGCAAAAACTTAGTGTTTCATAATGTTTTAGGGAAGGGAACTGCCCAGATCCCATTCTGTGGCAGGGCTTCATAAAACACATACGGAATTTCTTTGTTGCATATATAAGTCAAACAGCTTAATGCAGTCCCAAAAAGTCCTCACGTGTTTAAGCAGTAGGAGAATAGAGGAATTTTAAAAATATAATAAAGAAAACTATAGTTGGGCCAGGATCTGTAGGAGACAGCAACAGAAAATAGCCCAATTTCATTAGAAATCCATTGTGGCTCACATTTATGTTAGCACAGAGACTCTGAACACAAGTGGAAATAAAAATGAGCTGCTGGTGTGAAAACAGAGCAGACTGAAGGTAGTTTGTTAAAAGCTTCTGCGTGATTGTGAATTATCACTGTAGAAGGCTAAATGTAGATGCAGTTCCAGGACAGATGCAGGGGAAGAACTTCTTTCCAGACAGTGTAAAGCAACAAAAATTCTGTAAAATGAGCTTCCAAAAATTTTCGCTGCTGTTGTGGGCTGAGTTAAACTGATATGCAGTAGGAAAGGACATTGCATTTCTCCTGGAAAATGAAAAGCACATGGGAAATAAAATTGTCAGAGTTTTTGCTTGGAATTGAAAGTTGTTGAAGGTTGAAGTCTTTAATGTAGGGGGTTTATCAACAGAAGCAGAATCTGTGGTTTCTATCTGAGTAGCAGTGAGGTCTGCAAAAGGTACTTCCTGCTGATGAAATTATATAGCTAGAGATTTTGGTCCAGATTTTGTACTCAGGAAGCCCTTGAAAACTTGTTTGCCAATGTCGAGCTGTGGGAATTAATAGATTTAAAATTAACTACTGACATATTTTTGAGGCAGTCCAAATCTGTAGCTGCAAAGATCCTAGTGCATGTGGAATGGAGAAGTGTCCCTCTGTGTCACTGTGGGCAGGAGAATGGGCAGTGCTTCAAGCAGCAGCTGACCAAACTGGTTTTTCCCTAGGCTGGAGGGGAATTTACATTCCAAGATGGCACAGCACTCTTTGTACCACCATGAACTTACCCCCCAAGGGAATAGATCACAGACAGCTAGGCACTATGACCAGGATTTTCCAAGATCTCTCTTGATTTTCAGTGTCCACACCAGTGAAGTGTCTCAAAAGCACCCAGTTTTCAGATTCTGGAGACTAAAACACAGATCATTCTCTTTTGCAATGGCTTAGCAGCAACATCAAGTAATGGAGGAGCCCCAAATCATACATTCTATAAAGAAATATCCAAATCTCTACTTTTAGGACTTTCTGCATGAAGACGATGAATGTTATGCTGCTGTTACTTAATGGCCAAAACCTTACAAGTAATTTAAACTGTGCAATTTGCATATAGGCAGAAATTGCCTCTTTCTCATTGCTGTACGAGGAAGAGGAAGATTTGAATACAACATTCTACAAGGAATGTAGATGGAACTAAATCAGAAGTGCTAAAATGAAGGATGACCTTGAAGAAATAGTTGTGGGAAGAAAAGCAGTAAAAGCATTTAACACCATCAGAATGCCACAACAGCATGATCAGCTGTGATCCTGCAGTCTCATATGGACAGCTGTTTCCAGTGCAAATCACCTCTATGGAGAGTGGTACAAATGTTTCACCTCCCCCTATGCATCTAACAAGGGTTTCAGGACCAGCAGTGAGTATGAGAGGTTGGGAAAGATAATATCTTACAGGGGAAAAAAGATCCACAGAGAGCGTGGCTCCTGTGAATCAAAAAAGCAGCTCCCCCTCCTTCATGGGTGGCATAAAGCAGCATGAGAAACATGAAGGAAACATTTTTGAAAATGTAATCCTAATGCTGGGTGGAATTTTTCAGTTCCTAAAATAGCCTGAGTTGTTACAAGTGCAGGTAGGAGTTTCTGCTTCCAGGAAATTGCTTTGCCTTTCTGAATAGCACAAATGTTTCTCCAACAAGTAGGCCTATGAAGAAGTAGAGTGCTCCTTTAGGGCATGTTTCTGTCCCGAGGAAATCAATGAGAGCATTGCTATTAACTGTTTTGGGAGCAGGATATGGCCCATAATCTGATTAACAGATGCTTTGAGTCTGTGTAGACTGAGTTTTCAAAGACATACACAGATAAAAGACTTTTACTTTCATGTCACACTTATCTTTCTTTGTTGTAGCGTAAAAGTCTGTAAAATGTTACCTTACTCTTAACTCATAATACAGCTGTTTTACTTACGCTCAAAATATTTCATCCTGCCAGGGCCATCATGGTGGATAATCTAATTATATAGTTAATTCCACACATGCATTGTGGCCTTCAGGGAAATGACAATTTGGGACTAGATGTTTCACTTCAAGCATGGCTAAGTGCTGACAGAGAAGTGGAGCAGCAACATCCCTCCTGAGTAGCAGCAATATCAGCCTGACACTTTTGCCGTTCTGTTGAGATTTAGGCAATCTGCTGAGAAGGGAAGGCCGTGGTGTATCTCTGTGGGCTGAAGAGAATGAAATCCTTGGTGGGGAGATGGACAAGCAGTCCTTATTTGGTTTGCCTGGCCAGGTTTTGATAGCGGTGGGGCTACAAGGGTGGCTTCTGTGAGAAGTTGCTGGAAGTTTCTTCCTTGTCCGAGACATTCCAGACAGATCCAAGACTGGGCTGGCCAAGGCTGGGCCAGTCAGAGATGCTGGTAATGCCACAGTAAATAGTATACTTAGAAAGCAATAAAAAAGCTATTGCACAGATATAATTGGGGCCAGAGGTGAGAATACGTGAGAGGAACCACTCTGCAGACACCAAGGTCCGGGGAAAAGGAAGGGCAGGAGGTGCTGCAGGTGCTGAAGCTGAGATTCCCCTGCAGCCCTGGTGCAGCCCACGGTGAGGCATCTGTGCCCTGCAGCACACGGAGGCCACGGGGATTCAGAGATCCACCTGCAGCCCATGGAAGAGCCCCACACGACAGCAAGAGGGTGCCCAAAGGAGTCTGTGATCCTGTGGGAAACCTGTGCTGGAGCAGGGTCCTGGCAGGGACCTGTGGACCTGTGCAGAGGGGAGCCCACTCTGAAGCAGATTTCCTTAATTACTGCTCTTTAAAAGTTCTTTCTCCTTCTGTGAAAGATGCTGAAGCCGTGGTATGGAGACTAACAAACTCCGATATCCCCTGTGTCTAGGTTTAACCTTCTCTTCCCAGTTGCCAATTAGGTATGTCAAAGGGCCCAGCATACCCAGCAGTGCATTAAAAAGTCCTTTCCAAACCTTAAAAATGTGAGCCTCATTTCTTTAGAGCTGAAGTTTTTCTCTCTATTGGATAAAATTGATTTTGCTCAGAAACCATGCTTCTTACCTCTATATAAGCCCGACAGGTCTTAGACCCCAGCTCTCTCCTTGCAGCTGCTGTGAGTTTTTCTTCTCTCTCCTGACACTCATGGTCTTGTTCACAGTCCATCAGGTTTGGATCTCAGTCACAGAGCCTTACACTACACCTAGAAATATGTGGAAATAAAAAAATCAGGCAACTTAGTGTGTGCCAGAAATAAAACTGAACTTTCAACCTAGAGGCTGACAAATTCCACTTACCTTGAATTTACTCCTTTATGGAAATATGATGTTGGAATAAGGATTTTTTCTCTTCATTGGGAAAGTGGGTTGAGATTGTTCTCAGGTAAAGGCAAAACACGTCTTTTTTAAGTGGCCAGTATGATCTTAAGTGGTTTTGTTGACAGCTGGCACCCACCCTAACCCCTGCAAAACCCCTCTGCAGATAATTTTTCCCTTTCTGCCTCCCAAAAAATCCACATACACTTCACAGAGCACCAGGACCCACTGCCTACAAGAGGAGTACAAGAGGAAAAAAGCCTCAAGTTTCACCAGGTTTAGAGACTGGACATTAGGCAAAATTACTTTACTGAAAGAGTAATCAGAGACTGGAACAGGCTGTTCAGGACAATGATGAAGTCACCATCCCTGGAAGTGTTCAAAAAAACTGTATAGATGTTGTGCTCAGAGACATGGTTTAGAGGTGGATTTGTCATTGCTGGGTTAGTGGTTGCACTTGATGACCTTAGAGAGCTTTTCCAACCTTAGTGATTCCACTATTCTAAAAATGTCATAGAAAGGGTTGTTACTGCTCCAAGGGCTGTTGCAAGCTACAGCTGATGCTCCACCATAGGAACAGCTCCAGACTTTACCCATAAGTAGTTGCAGAGAATGCTGAGGCTTCACAAACCCATATGTAACTCATGTGTGTCTCTGGGGTTTGGATTGAAGCCCATTGGTGTTGTTCCTGTCCATTTTCAAAACCAACATGGGGCATCTTCCTGTTTCCTGATAGATCATCTCACTTGTCACTGGTTTTACAAGAGTGTGCAAAAACCCTATATTCCTTGGCTGACCACAGTGGCTTGGGTTTTTCGAAATCACTCAGCGTTGAGATGTTTTTTCCCAGGGACATCAGAGACTGTTCAGTTTCCTACAGCAGTGTGGGGACTGGTGGGCACCTCCATTCAGTTCTTCAGGCAGACAGAATGAAAGGAATTTGTATTCCCAAATCCCAAACTGCCATCCTAAAACCTCCCTAATCTGAGGAGTCACTCAGCCTCACATCACTTATTTTGGTTTGAGTTGTACAGGCAAAGAAGGCTGCACGTGCACAGAATTTCTTTTCTCCTGGCAAGGCAGGGTGGAACCACCCTGGCTGCTGTCTAGACACCTTCAGAGTCTACGAAGAGTTGCTCCTCTGCCTGGGTCTCACAGAGAGGCCAGACTGTCAGGCATCATCAGGGCATTCCTGACATGAATCAACAGGCTCAAAAGCCCTGGAAGAAGCACTGCTGGCTACTGCTTTGGGACTGGCAGAGTCACCCTGGCATTTACACCACAACCTTTAGGCTACATCACTTGTCTAAGCACTGGAAAACTTAAGTGTTCATTTCCTAATTGAGCTTGTTGCTATTTCCATCTCCCGGAAAACTTGTCTGTAGTATCCAGGCCAGAAGATATTTGGCAGAGGAATACTCTGCCCTTCCTCCTGATGTTGGGCAACACCTGCAACAGCAAGGTCAAGCTGAAAGAAAAGTCATGATTTTAGTGATGTGGGCTGGTGACATTCACCTGGGACAAACATGCTGGGTCCTGTTCCAAAGTCTCTTTCCAATATCACCTATGACATTTCGCACTGATGATCATTTGCTTGAGGACAAAAACACTCCACTGTGTATGAAGCAGCTATTAGGAGTCCCAGTTATTTCTCAGAGTTCTGTAATTATGATGCTGGAAATTTAGGTTCTTCCTGGTTTATTCCTTATTCCAGTTCCTTTCTCTAACACTTCAGTTTTTTCCCTCTCCATCTCTCTGCAATCTAACCACACTTCTTCCACAAGATAGGAGATTACTTTCTCACAATAAGTGATGTACACAATAACTTGAATGACTTCAGGAAGGGAGGGGACTTTTTCCTTGCATAAGGTGGTACATATAACTACCTTAGGCACCTTTAATGTAGACTTCTGCATCTGGGCCGGTTTCCTCAAACTCCATTGACAAACAATAGAGTTAACTGCTTTATTTTTGCAGGTACTTTTGAATGTGAAAAATTATGCCCAAATTCTTCCTTTATTTTCTCAGCTTGACAGTAAAGGCAGCTGAGGGAGACTGGTTCATGTGTGGATGTGAACACTACTGATATTTAAGTGTTGGTGCATCTCACCCTTCACATTTTGCAGGACCTTATTTAATAGAACTATTTGCAATGACCCAAGACAATCAATCCATGTACCTCTGAACTGAGGAAAAATTGGATTTAAGAAGAGATCAAACTTTGTACTCTGATGTAATTTCTAGTCTTTAGATGTATTTTCTCATTTTCTTCTAGGAAGTCTAGCCAAGATACCCCTCTTGCTGTTTCTGCTGGTGAGAGACTAAGGCATGATTTTGATTGATGACTCTCTTCCCCAAAGAACTGGAATTGCATCTGCTGAACTCCTGCTCAGAGGAGGACAGAGCTCATAACAGCCTGAAAGGCTCTTCAGGAATGCTGACACATGCTACACTAATTCACAAGAATGTGAAAGCAATCTCCAGGACATGACAATTCAGTGACTGGCTGCAGTTAGCAAGTGATTGGGAACATGATCTAAAACTCCAACCTCTCATTTATCTCAGGCTAAGCGTTGACAAAACACTTTTCAGACTCTATGAAACGCAGACATGTTGCACAGGCATTTAGGCAGGAATTTCTTGGCTTTAGCCCTTGGACAACCTTGTAGTTAAATAGTTAAAGAAAGCTGGCCAGAGAAATTCACAGCATTAATTATTTTTGGCCATGTGTGTCTGTGTGAGTGTGTGTGGAGAAAAAGATAAATATGGCATTTAATCTGATGGTTTTATGTCAGTTTAGCTACATATACCACAGTTTGGAGTTTCTGGTGACTTTGCTTTCACCCAAGCCCACTCTGCTGATAATTGGTGGCATGGCCATGATGGCTTCATAGAAATAGAGAATCATAGAATTGTTTAAGTTGGAAAAAACCTCAATAATCATCAATCCAATCATTGACTCAGCACTGCCGAGTTCTTGACTAAACTGTCTCCCTAAGCACCACACCCTGATATTTCATGAACACTTCAAGGGATGGTGATTCCAACACTTCCCTGGTCAACCTATTCCAGTGTTTGACCACCCTTTCAGTGAAGAAATTGTTCCTAAACTCCAATCTAAGTTTTCCCTGGTTGTAAAAGATCCTTTGGAAAAGTTAACATAGATTTAGTAAAACATCTCATGGCTTTTGTGATCTGATAAGCAAAGATGGAACTGCTGGCACAAGGAAGGAGGAGGTCAAGTGCCTCTCAGCATCCCCCAGGAAGGTTTTACTCCAGGCTGCGAATGCTCCTGGCACATCCCTGCTGAGGCTGCACCTGAGCAGGAGGTGAGACCGTGGGATCCAGCTGCCAATGCACTTCATCTTCTCCTTCACCAGCCTTTAGACAAGTCACTGCTTGACAAGTTGCGTTTTCAGCAGTGCTCAGGGACAAATTTTTAAGGCTTACAGCTTGAGCTGTGTTTATAAGACTGCTCCGTACATGCAGTTCACCCTCACTGCCTTATTTTACTCCTATGTAAAAAAAGTGAAGAATCAATTCCTACAGGGTTAACTAAGGAGTGAAAGATATAATTTTGAAAGGGAAAATGTTGCAGACCAGTAATTTCTAACAAGAAAATATGAGTTTATTTACTATCATATCTTTCACAGAAATCTACCAGGAGTTGTATTTGGTTTGTTGTTTTTTTTTTTGTTTTTTTTTGGTTTTTTTCTGATGGTAATATCAACAGTTTAAAAAAAGGAAATAAATTTGCTGAATTCAGGAAATAAAACTTATTCTAAATCATAAAACTTATTCCACATGTACATTTGCTCAAAGAAAACCTGGCAAAATTATTTTGGCGCATGACCCAAACCACAGTCACTTCAATCAAATGGAGAAGGACAGCGATGTCATATTAAATATCTCTTTTCACTTTTTTTGGCCCATAGGTTGTCTCTCCATACCATTCCTGGGTTTTCTTTCTCCACCTTCTTCCTTCTTTCATTTTCCCATGTTTTGGCAGGATAGCCCAAGGGCTGTTCTAACCTGTGCCAGTTTGTTATTCTTATTTGCACAGGAGAGGAGCTAATCCTGTGGAGCTTCTTGATACAAAATTAGAATGAAAGCTTTGTGCTAATCATTTCCTTCATGAGCAGACCTTAGCTCCACATGGGATATTTGTATTTTTCCATTCAGGGATGTAAAGTAGTTTTGAAGTTTGGACCTTTAAGAGCAGTTGGGCATCTGATCTGATAGACAGAACAGATGCAGTCCAAATACTCCCCTCAAATTCAACTTGAGTTTAGCTCTTAGCAATTTACAATTAATTCCTTGGCTTGAATTGGTTGCCTTCTCTGATTAAACAAAATAAAGCTCTCTAAAGCTAAAAGAACATTTTATATTGAGATAAATAGTAAATATGCCCTTCAACACTTATTCTGATGTCAATAAAACAAAGTCAAAGGTTTCAAACAAAACCTACTGAAAACTCATTTACAACACATTTCTACAAAAATCAAGGGTACAAGTTACAATCTAAGCTGAGTCTTTCACTTAACAACTTGGGTTTTTTTCCCCATGGGCTCTTATTCCAAATAGCAGCATTTATTGACATTTAGTTACACAGGAAATGGCTAGTTTTGAATAGAGATGTTGAGTGTGGGTGCTTCTTACTGACACTGGCACATACTGCTTGGGTTAAGATCTTGGGATCTTAAGATGGAAGATGTTGCCCTGGTTTTTGCTAAGCCTTCTGTTTTAACCTTGGAGTCAGAATTCTTTCTCACACAGTTTCATGTAAACAATAGCCAAGGTTTATTTAACCATCTATTCTGTTTTTCATTCCTTTTGTGATAAGAGAACTTTGATGAGCACCTTTTTTCTCCAGTGGGATTGAGAAGGAAGTGACATGTCCTCCAATCCCTTGTGGAGCTGAGAATTCTATAAGATGTGGCATATGTAAATAAAGTTGCTTTTTTCCCTCCTTTCTGCTGAACCCAGCAGGTGTGAGAGCGTCTGGAAGAGACACAAAAATGGGATGAAAATAAGAGATCAAACCCTGATCTATGCAAAACACAGCACTGGTAGACTGTAGTAAAAATGACACAAAACCTGTCAGTCAGTTATAACTTTGGGTGATTCCTGCCTCAAAGCAGAATTTCCTGAAAAATGTCAGAAAAGTTCCTGGGTTATGAATGTCAAAGCAGTGGGGTTTGCTCTTTGAAGGATGTGGTTCAAATTTTACCTCATTTTTCAGGTGAGGCTCAGGCCATTTTCTCAGCCAGTGGCAAAACAAGACAGTTGTATACAAACTTTTTGTATGGTTACAGGATAATTCAACTGGCAATGATCTAGTCCAACATCCTGCTTGAAGTAGGGAGCAGGGTCAGCTATGACCCTCCTTAATCTGTATTATTTCCGAGTTCTGAAAGTAGAGAAATCACCAAACCTTTTCACTATAAACTTTCCTTTTTTTTCTGTGCCAATCTTCAGGTTCATGCCAAATCATGAACTGCACAGGAAAAATATTTGCTTAAGCAAGTGACATAACAACTTGGTGCCAAAACTTGACATATGTTGAGCAATTCCTTGCAAATTCTGCTGATGCTAATTGGTTACGAAGATCCTTTACAAATCCTTAGCCCACTCTTACTTCAGCACCCATTTCTCTGTGATTCTTAATCACACAGAATCACAGAATTGGTAAGGTTTGAAGGGACCACTGGAGGTCATCTACTTCAAATTCCCTGTTCGAGCAGGAGTGCTGCCCTACGGATATTTCTCAGAATTGTGTCCTGATGGCTGTTGAATATCTCTAGAAAAGAAGATTCCACAACCTTTCTGGGCAAATGCATCCAGAAGTTTCCTTTCCAGACAGATGTAATAGTTGCTCACACTGTGAGGCCCTGAGACCCTCAGGAAAATCTAATAATTAAAGAATAGGAGAGAAAACAGAATCAAAATATTTTGTCCAATTGTCTTCTCCTAGAACGAGAACCTCTGAGTGCATTAGACCCAGACTACACTGCAAAATATAAAAGCAATCTCAGGTTTTGGGAGCTGGGGCTGGGGTTTGGTTTTTTTTTGCAGATAAGTGTATTGTTTTCTTTTGTTTTCTTTTGTTTTCCAAGTTATGTGCTCTGTCATCTGCAATATCCTTCAATGGCTAAGTGAGCTTGCAGGCTGAGCAGTTTGTAGCTTGCTTTGCTCTTCAAAAGAAATCTATCTCACGTGAGCA
>VYXC01007878.1:3069047-3080476 GCA_013397175.1 Platysteira castanea
TTATTTTATTTTATTTTATTTTATTTTATTTTATTTTAGTCAAAATTTTGGAGGAAGAGGAGAGATAAATTGAGACGGATACCGTCCTTGAGAAAGATTTAACTAGGAAATTTTGAGAGTTCTGAAAAAGACCCAAAGGGAAACAAGACCGAAAAAGTGACTGATAGATCACAAGTGAATAATTTCTACAAAAGTAATGAAAAAATAGGGAAACAGTTGTCCATTCTCCTTCAAATCAGCTTAATTATGTCATTTGGTCTGCAGAATATCTGACCTGTGGGAATCTGAGTGTTATAAATTAAAAAATGAAATTTATTTCATTTTGCCTCAGTTTCCCCAATTTGCAATATTAGCAAAATATACCTGGTGTGCTGTGCAGAGTGTGTAGAAAAGCTTTGAGAATAAAAAGCAATTATAATTTTATCCCTCTACATTTTTTTCTTTAAAGAGCTGTCATTCATAGGTCTTGGTGTGCTTTTCAAGTGCCTGACTAAATCCTCTGCTCCCTCCACTCTCTGCTCTCCAAGCAAAATTTTGTTGCCACCAGCTCGTTTAACAACCAGCCAAATTTCTCCATCAGTGGGAGCTCTTTAAAAAGTCTCCTTTCTTTTGACCAACCCNCGCAAATATATGTTGACAGAGTGGAAATTTCACAGTGTGGAAATTCCAGCTTTGGTTCTGACAATCTATATTTGGCCAGAGCCACCAGACTTTTCTTAGCTATTTATCGTTGTTTATATTCAAGATGACCTTTCCAAACAGGCATGAAAACATTTAGTCTCTGTTATTTAGGTCTTGCATCATGTTATAACTTAAATACTTATTTCATTTAAACTGCTCATATACATAAAAATTATACTGATGCTTAAAAAATGAAAGTGTTNAGCAGATCCTGCCCTTCCTTAGGAAAACTCTTTAGAAATGAGGCGAGCCCCCATCATCACCCAGAGCAGCACTCACACTGGACCCCCTCATTTCCCTGCTTGCTCAACAATCCACACTTCTCCATAGCTTTGCTCCATGGGTTGGAAAACCTGAATCTTAATGGCCTTTCATTGCAAACTTCCTTTCAGCACACAGCCCAGCAATTAGTCCCCAGCCATGCTTCACGACCTCTGGCTGCCTCGCTGCGAGCTTTGATCACAACTTTGCTCGCTGACACACATCTAATAACCCACCACGGCACCAACTAAGCTATCAGGTCCTAATTTATGCCTCACCCCGCATCCTAGGCCAAATAGGGGGTGTAATTAGCTATTATACCAGCCAGAAGTTTGACCTGACCTCCTGTTCTGAAGTCAAACAGGGAAAAGAAAAGAGGAAAACTACTGGAAATGAGTTTCTTGGGTCCCTGCAAAAAAAAAGGGGCAATATCCATCCCTCCACAGAGGAGCCTGAACTGGTTTTCAGATTTCCACTGATTACCATCAGAAGAAGAGATTGCATAATTCTATCCATTACCTGGAGATATCACTTTCATTTTAGTAGAAGATAGCTCCTGTAAGATCATGTGCTTCTCCACAAACATGAGTACAGTCAGATGAACAAGAGATATTAAGAATGCCCATGTTTTTCCGCATAAATAAATAGGATGTGGAAAGATATGTCAAACCTAGAAAGGCTGTTTTGGGTACCACCATTTCTGGATATCACAGTTAATGTTTTTTTATAGTGTTTCTGAATTTTTAATTTTTTTAAGTGACAAAATGATAGGTGACAGCAAGTAGAACGGAGGCGAAGGCAGTTTTATTTCAAATCTACTTTTTTCAGGCTGAAATGAAATATTGCAGCTCTGAACCCTTGGAAAGGATGTTTATTCTACTCTAAATAAAACTGAAGTATATTTTTAAATGAAACATCACCTCAAATTACTTTGAAAGCATCGAAATAAAAAACATTTACATTTTTTCCAAAACCCCTTTCCCATTTTCCTACTGCTTTTTTTTTTTTTTTTTTCCCTTCTCAATTGAAACAAATCTCTTTGATCAGCATGAATTCACAAAACATTCCTGTCAACCCACTTGTATGATTCCAGTGGGAAAAATTCTTATTTGGATCAGCCCTTCTGTCCAGTGCAGCCACTGCTCTGGAGACAGAGAGAGAACAGAGCCTGGCAGAGCTGAGTGGATTTTCCTGCTGCCAAGGATGCAGGACGACAGTGAGGAGCACACTCTCATCTGGCACACATCCCAGTGCACAGATATCCAATGGACAGAGCAGAAGAAGCTTCAGGATGTCTCTTATCCCCCTTGGAGCAGGATAAATGTTCTGTGGGCACCCAGCCTCGTTGTGTCTTTGCTTCCAGCTGGGACAACCTCCATATCCCTCTTGTAGAAGAGCAAAGTGACCTTCTGCATACAGAGTTCAACACACAGAGCAAAGTCTTGTTGGCACCTAATGTGGGATCCTTGGCATGGACAGATAAAGGAAGGAAAAGCTGGATGGGTTTTTAGTATCTTTAAGCATGAAGAAGAAGCAAGAAATAAGGAGCATCATTGGCAGGTCAGTTATTTTGAGTTAACCAGCAGTTACTGAGGATAGGTGTTGTTTTATTCCAGTTATGTTGGAGATCACAGAGATTTTTTATTCCAGTTATGTTGGAGATCACAGAGATTTTTAAAAGGTTTAGTCAAATTGAACTTCTGAAAGGTTCACTTGACTACTTCTCTGTCACATGAGGAAGGAATGAAAACAGCTGTCTTACGTATTTTCATAAAACTCTGGTCACAACTGTTATCTTTCCGTTCGTGCTGCCAGCTCAGAGAAACCACCATGGGGTTTTGCCCTAAAATAGTCTAAAATAATCTAAGTTACATATCAGTGATCCACAGAGGTTTCTAATGTGGTATTCCTTATATTAAAGGACTAATTCATACTTTGTTGAGGATTTTAAATGTGTATATTACAGTTTTTTTGTGAATTTCCTTATAATATGGGTCAGAGAAAAAAGAAAACTAGCAAAAAATAATTAAAAAGGAAACATGGTCCTGAATGGGAAAAGTGTTTTATCTTTGCACAACTGCTCTTTGGTACTATATTCTACATTTTACTTCACTTGAAAAAACTCTAATGGTCAGATGTAAACTTTTATATACTGGGAGGACTTCAGGCTTTGGAGTTCATTCCTGTCCCAGTCTGCAATAAACCATCAAGGACATGGTCGCATAACCCCAGCTGAGCTAAAACTGATCCCATCTACTCCATGCAAACTCTTCAGAGAGCAACCTGGAACCTCTTCCCAGACCTCTCTGACAGTGGTGTCCCATGTCTTGGGCTTTGAAACACCGTGGACATCCTGCTCCTGACATACTGAGGAATACACAGACAGTTTTTGTTGGAAGAGCTCTGACCACATGAAATCCAAATTATGTCCTCAGAACTTTGGAGTTCAGATAAATATCCCCTTTTTTTCCCTTTCTTTCATTAACCAGTACCTCCTTAGGTCCATTTTCTGTTGGAATGGACATTCCCTAGATGGAAGAGGAAATCATTCAAGATCCAGTTCACACAGGAGGTCAGTGTTTGCAGACAAAAGGTATTCTTCTGGCTTGATTAAGATTAATTCAGTCATGCAATACCCCCAGAAGGAGCAGAGAGCTGATCTTCAGGAAATACCTCTGCCAGCACTAATGGACTCACTGTCTCCGGACAGCAGCAGCATTTCTCTTTCAGAGGAGATTCAACAGCCCAAAAAAAGAGGGCAAGGTTCATCAGAGGTTAACAGAACACTGTTGAGGATTGTAAATTTTAGAAATCTGGACTAGACCAGTGTTATTTGTCCAGGACTAATTTGGTTGGGGAAGAGATGTGGTATCTGGAACACTTCATGTCTCGACTTTGGAGAGAAGAAGTGTAACAAAGGGCAGTGCAGAAGCCCTTGGCCTGCTGCGCAGAGGTGACTGGAGCAGTTTAATCACTAAAAAGTATCATTTATAAGCACTGTGGGCCTGGGATGATTATTTGACATCACACTTCCAAGAAACCTTTAAGTCAGTGCAGATAAAAATAAATTGATGGTACAAAGAGCACAAGAGAAGTGAAAAATGAAAGAGACCAAATTATGATCTGAATCATCTATCAGGGACCTGAGCAAGCAGGATGTTATACTTCACCCAAAACCAGATGATGGACAAGAATGGTATTAGTTTTTCTACCAAAAATGGGTATGACGGGGTCTGAAAAGTAGAAGTGGAAGCTAAACAAACATTAACTGGAACAAATGAGAGTAATTAAGTATTGGAACAACACATTTTGCCACCAGCCACTTTCAAATCTAGACTGATCTGTGCTGCAAAGTCAGGATCTAGTGAAGATTAAAGCAAGAATAACTTCAGAGAAGTCCCTTGGCCTTTAGCAGCTGATAGGTCAAAACAGATGACAAAATAAGCCCTTTTGGGTTTGAAAATTGCTGAGCTGATAATCTTACCAAGACATTAACAGTTCTAGACGTTTGATGAACAACACAGCCACCGTGAAACGGATTAAATGCCTTTTTATTTTTTTTAAGAAAGCATATAATTAACTTATGGAATGTGTTGCCATGGGATGTAAGGGGAGCAAGTATCTTGGATTCATGTTAAGTACTACACACCTATTTGTATAACAGCCTAGTTAAATGGAGATCCAGACAAATTTCCCTGTATCAGAGCATTTGATTAGGTAAACTTAATTTGGTTCTCTTTTTAAGCATTAATTATTTTCCTCTTGATGGACAGAGAATATCCGGTTCCCATTGCTCTGCTGGGAGATGATAATTGCTAATTTTTGCTTCAGCATGCCAGATATTATTGCAATTTTCACAGCTCCATTTAGATGCTATTTCTTTGCTCCAAATGGTTTGGTCTCCAAGGAGGATGCCTCAGGCCAAAGGTACAGAGCAAAAATGTTTGGAGGAATCATTTCCTTAAAGATGTTTCTGTTCCATTATAGAGAACAAATGTTGAACTGAAAACATGGTACATGAAAAGTGTCTAGATTCAAGGCAAGATCAAACCTGAAACTTCTAAGACTGTTCAGAAATATCATCATTTCAATTTTTCAAAAAAAAATATTGCCAGCAATTAAACAGGTTTGCATGTTTACCTTTGCTCTGGGTCCTGATTTCTTTTTAGCTATTGAAGGACAGCTTACTAAAGTAGTAGTGATTACAGCTCTTGGAACAATCTGCTTTGAAAAGAATCACCATATAATATTAATTACAGGCTTCTTCCTGCCACCTCATAATCAAAGCCCTGGGAGAATCCATATTGTGAAGTGTGCATCTTATATTTAATAGGTATTTAATTTGAATATTAGTATGGTTGTGTTTCAGGGAAGGCCTTTGCTTAATACTTCTTAGTAACATCTTACACAATCCAATTTCAAAACCTCTCCCTCCTTTTCGGTGTTATTTGCCCTCAGTTATTTTCTATCAGACTCATTCATGGTCTGAACACCTATTTCACACTGTACTCCTTACTAAAACTAAAATTAAATTTTAAAAATACATTTAAAAGGGCAGTTATCTACCTAAATAAAATGAATCTTTTTTTATCAAGAAAAGTATGAGCCTGACCTTTTTTTTCATTGAAAAGTTATTTTTGTTAAGAATTGCTTAATTTTTAATAAGATACTTCCAAATGAAACATTTCTTTTTGAACTGCTGTTTCAGAGCAGTCAAATTAGGTTGTGGGGTTTTGTTGGGGTTTTGGGTTTTTCTCCACATTTGAGGAAAACTGAGGTTTAAAAATCAGAATTACCTGGAGGAGAGATGCTGTTTCCTAGAGCATAGAAAAGATTTTCTAAGATGGAAGGACAAAAAGACACTATCTTGGAGTGAACAAATTCTTTTCTAGTGAGACTACACAGTAAATTTTTTAAGTATTTCCTAATAATTAGAAACTCCAATTTTTAATTTTTTATTCTTACACACAGTATTGAACTCCTGATATTGTGATTCTCAGTGAAACTCTGCATGACAGCACTGAAAGGTTGTCACATTTATTTTGGGCACATGTATGTGGGATGTATATAGGGGCAGTTTGACACAGAGTCTATATGTCTACTTGCTTTGATTTCTCTCTCAGTGAATATTCTACCAGAAATATCTTCCTCTTCAACCCACCTGGAGCAGTCTGAAATTTCATTTCAGATTTGGTGAAGTGTCATTCCAAGTGTCCCCCCATTTTTTCCTTCATCTGAAACAAAACTTTACAGGGAAGGACAATGTCACCTTATTCTGGTCCCCTATTGCCTATACTCAAGTGCAGCTCTCTCATCTCCATCACAGTGATTTTTAGCAAACATTTATCAAAGAATCATGGAATGGTTTGGGTTGGATGAGACCTTAAAACTCATCTAGTTCCAGCATCCCTGTCATGGGCAGAGACACCTTCCGCTAGACCAGGCACGAACACTTTTAGGGGCATCCACAGCTTCTCTGGGAAGCCTGTGCCAGTGAGAAGTGATGTTAATTAATTATACAAGTAATGACTAAAATGTGCTGCGTTGTGAACTTCCACACATCAGCTGCACCCTGAGCACTGCCTGCAATGTAAACAGAAAAAACGTGGAGCAACTAAACTCAGTTTAAGAGGAATGAGATTCCTTGTCTGTGCAGAAAGATGCGGACATGTCAGAGGAGTGATACACACTGGATTTATGTCTCTGCTTCTCTGTCAGCTTGGACTCTGAGTCTGTCCCAGTGAAGCACTGAGTATTCCTGGATAAAACAGAATATTCGTGAGTTCATAACAAATTAAATATTTCAATAGACTAATAATAAAATCTGATAGTATTTTATAAATCATCACAATGAGGGAAATCTAGTGATTTGAACTTTGATTTTTGAAAAATTAATTACAAGGTTAACAGACTCCAAAATCTTTTCTTTGGTCTAATTTCAGCTTGCCCTGGGAGCAGAATCAATCTTGCTGCTGGTATAAAATCCTGCTGCAGCAGGAAGGTGCCTGATGCAGGCCAAGATGTGATTATCCATAGGAAGGAGAGATCCTATGGCTGTGGCCGTGCTGGGGCAGTGTGCTGACTCAACATAACATCCCCTGTGAATGTGACAGCTGCATGGCTTGCAGTTTTGGAAATCCAAGCATCTTTCTGGGTATTAGTCTGGAGGCTGTGGACAAGAAAGAAGCTGCAGAGCAGTGGATGAGGGATTAGCAAGTGCACAGAGGTCACGGCATTAAACCATATGTGAACTTCACAGTTTAGGTCCTGCTCTGGTAAACAGGGTTAGGAGTTGACCAGAGTTTTTTTCCTCAGCCTATGGCTGTCCTGGAGTCAGTGCAGCAAATAGAGTTTGTTAGCTGAGAGCAGGATCCTGTGATCAGAAATTTGTTTAGTAAATACCTCTGTGTCAGAGGCAGGTTACAAAAGAGCACATAAGCTAAAATCAGGCAGAGGTGGTGAGCACAGACAGATGTGATTCACTTGTTCGACTGGACTGAGTTTTGGGGAGAGGGAAACAGGTCTAATACTCTCTCTTTCTATGCTCATTCTTCACCTTGAGTTTGTGCTTGATTAATTTAAGATGTAGACAGGCCAGCTTTGCATATTTAGCCAAAGTTGTTTAAGGTGTTACTGCTTGCTACAGGTTTTTGGTGCAGGCTTCTGTGACTGCTGCTGAAAGACAGAGTGACTGCTCCTAAGTGAACATCAGAGCAAAATAGTCGTGGTTAAAGCAAATCCATCTGGGAGCTTAAATTCCAGCTGTTTCTGTGCTGATGCTGCTCTTACTGTCACAGAGAGAGGACCTGAGGCACAGAGGGCTCAGACTTGTCATCATGTCACTACTGTTTAGTACTTGAGCAGGTAAAATGAAGCAGTTTTACACTTTGCCATTGCTGAAGGTTACCAGGTGTGGGGAGCTCTGACTTACAATTCAAGTGAAATTTATCTGCATCCAAATAGACCAGCACACTCTACACAAGCTGGTCCTCCTCCGTTCCTTTCCAAGTGAACTCTGAAATAGCTGATCTCTTTGGGGCTTTACTTCTGTGTAAGCTAAAACATATCACCAATGTTTCAACATCTGGCCAGTGATTATGAAGGGAATCCAGCCAGCCACATCCTAGCTGGATTGCAGGCATCTCCATGTGTCCCTTCTCTCACTTTCTCCCCAGTGTGCTGCTGGGTAGTTTGGTAAGTGTGAGTGCAGAAATGTGGCGACACAGAAGGGCAAATCCAAAACCTTCTGAAAGCTTTCCCTTCTCCAATCAATTTATCGCAACCTGCACCTCCTCACTGACCGAGCTGGATTAAGTCTCCATGACGGGAAGTCAGGAATGTAGATTTATTCAGACTTGTTGAAATGGTGGCACACATCCCAAGGAAGACAAATAGCCTTTTGTGAGATAATTTGCTAACACTGTTCCACCCTAACATGCATCTGTCCTGCTATCGCATGACTAATATGGACATAACCCTGCACACTTTTATCTGACATGCATGAATATGTCATCCTGATTTGTGTCTCGCTTGGTTGGGTGAAGAAGCCAATGGACTTGTGCCCAAGCAAAACTTGCTGAACTGAGATCAAAATCTGCTTGTGTTTTTCATTCTCTGCTCGTGCCTCTTTGCAAGGAGTGGCTTCAGTTCATAGGAACATTTGCAGAAAGGCTGTTTTTCATCTGGTCATGTCTTTAACCATATGCAGAAGATTACACAGAATAAAAGTATTTGTCAGTCACTGTCAACATTGAAGTGATTTCTGTTAGTCATATTATTATTTTGGTTAAAAGGGTGGTGGGCATCTGATCAGGAAAAAACCTGCCCTGTGAGTAATCCTGAACAATGAGTAATGGAAGGTTGATTAATCTTGTTCTTTTACGGCATTTTAATGAATGCAGTAAAATTCTGCAGCACTTAATGACTAACTTGATGTAAATAATAATCTGATGTAAAAAGCATTATTACTCATCCTGCAGATAGGGAAATTGAGGTACGGGGCAAGTCGGTGTTTCTGGGTGAGGAGTCCTGGATTCCAATTCAGCAAAACTTCTGCTAAGCTTAAGCAGAAGGCAAAGTGCCCTTCCCATACCTGTACTAAGAGGTTATTCAGAAGATTTAATTCCACCTGGGCCTCTTCAGCAGGTTTTCTGCGTGAATTAATCTTCTTCCAGTGAACGTAAGGCAGAGATGTTGCCTTTAGAAGGCAACTGCTGAGTTTGGGAGAGCTTCAGGGATTGGAAGGATCCTTTCCTGGGCACCTAGGATCATAGAATATGCAGAGTTGGAAGGCAACCACCAGGATCATCAAAATCCAGCCCCTGGATTTGAATGCCTCTTACTATAAGCAGGACCTTCTCCTGACTGCCACCAATGTCATTGGTTAAGAAGAATGATTCAAAATAAATTTGGGGTTGGAATGTACTTTTTTTGTTTCCTTCTGAATATCTGACTTTCACAAGCCCCATTGAAAGCTGAATGTTTTCTCTTTCTGGCTCAGACCTGAAAATTTTGACTGTGAGTTTTTTGAATTTTCCTCCATAAAAGCAGCACATATTATGATCTCACTGCAATGAAATCCAGCCCCAAAAAGCACTAATTAAAATCCCAATTGATGGATAAACAACCAGCTCTAATTGGACACAATTTCCAAAAGTACCTCCTTTCTTCAAAGAAAAACAAACCAAGAGATCCAACTAACATTTAACAGTGTTTGTGTCTTACTGAGAGGTATTTGGGTTATTTGGCGTTGCTTTGCTGTTTATCCACACGATGGGGACAGGCAGATTCGTGCCAGTGTTGCAATACCACCCTTCAGAGGATGCTGGTTTTCCTTTTACACCAGGATGAGTCAACTCTTACAGGACAGTTTCTCTACATTTACCTTATTGGAGCTGGTGGCACAATTCTGTGCAGGAATCGGCTCTGTCCTTTGGCTTGTAAAGCTGAAACTCTACTAACAACTCTTGCTTTCCCCAATCAATAAATAAAGGCTATAAAACCATTAAAGTGCCACAAAACAAAGAGAGAAATACATTGTTAGACAGTATATCCTTGACAAAAGCAATGAAGCAACTACTCAAAAGCAGTGACTTCTTCCGAATATGTAAAAAAAGGTAAAGCCATCGGGTCTTCCTATGAAGTTTCATAGGGAATAAATCCAGATTAAACACATCTTAGGAACTACTCTCCTGCAGAGACCCATGAGCCTCTGCTTTCCCCAGGCAAAGCTGAAGTCAGCTTAAAAGTCTTCCACTCTGCCATCATCTTCCCCATCACAAAATGCTGCAATCAAAATAGAAGTTTTGAATACAATTATGTGAAGCTGTAACTATTTTCACCAGAAAAAAAAAAATCAGTTTTGTTGTATTTTACTGTAATATTTTCAATTGGTTTCAAAAAAACTTTGAAATTAATTTGACACAATAATTGTTTTGAAGGGAAAAAAATTATATCTTAAACTGAAATTCAATTGTTTGATTGAACCAAGTCTTTTATCATTATTACATTTCAGTTCCTGGAAAAAACTGAGAGAAAAACTGGTTTGTTGTGGTTCAGAACAAGGACTAATTTCCAAATACTGGAATTCCTCTGAGAGTGGAAACTGTGAGCACAGGACAGCTTTAATCACAGCTTTCCACTTAAAGCCTCTGCAAGTGCAGTTGCAGTGGAAGTTGTAGAAACCATGTGGAGACTCAATGCAGAATCATTCCCCAATGCAGATTCCACTCCTATGGCAATCCCCGAATTTTCCAACCTCTTATTCCAAGGTTCTTTCAATTTTCTTTGTCGAGTGACTCCACAGTCTGCAATATTCACATGCTCTAAACATCTCCAGTGAGCTCTAAACATCTCTCTACTTTTTAACAATGACACCACAAATATTTTAATTGTAATAATAATAATATTTAATATCGTGCCTTACAAAATAATTTTTTTAAAGCCACAGTTGATTTTTAATTGTTGACTGCATAATGCATTTTCTTATCATTGCAGTTATAACATTAAAATCAATATTTTTAAACCCACTTTTATATCCGCTTGTGGTCCAGTTGAAGGAAAGAGGAAATAAATGTNTGGCATTATGGCTTGGAGAAGACCTAGTCCTGCTGAGTCTGCATTGCTGCATAATTTGGCAGCAGTGACTGCTTTGCCTGCTGATGAAGTAATTTGTTAACAAAGCTGATCCTGAGTTGAAGTGCTTATTTTTGGCATAACAAAAATCAGACAATGAGTCCTTCCAAACACCATTCACACCTTTCAGCTACTCTGCACTACAAGGTGACATGAGAATTTTCACCATTCATGATAAATCATTCCAGGAAGACAGTAAGAGGTCTGGGATAGGGGAACAGGGAAGAAAAATGTCAATTAATAGCTGGATTATTGTGAAAAAAGTACTTTTAGTGGGATGGCTTTAATGTAGTGAATAGACTCAAGTGCAGAGAAGGGGAGAATTAAGGTAGACATGGAGAACAGATTTGTTC
>VYXC01007878.1:3080685-3123550 GCA_013397175.1 Platysteira castanea
TTGGGGTCCAGTTGAAGGAAAGAGGAAATAAACGTTTGTCATTTTAATATCCATTATATTTAAAGATCTAGTACAGCTCAGGTGCTTCTTCCTGGAAGAGGAAGCTTGATGCTCACTCAGCAGTACAAACCCAAAGCAACATTTCTGGTGGTCATAAGACCTCATTTACCCTGAGATAAAAATCAAGAGTAAAAATAAAATAAAATNGGATTATTGTGAAAAAAGTACTTTTAGTGGGATGGCTTTAATGTAGTGAATAGACTCAAGTGCAGAGAAGGGGAGAATTAAGGTAGACATGGAGAACAGATTTGTTCTGTGTAGAGTAACTTCTGTTAGTTCATTTCTGGTATATTTTCATTTTAGCTTATTTTTTGGCTCTTCCACATGTACATATATACACATGCACATACCTACATTTATATAAAAATACATATATACACACATTACATAGACATTTTTCCTTGGTGTTTCTGGAAACCAACTGTAAAACGTTGCTTGGAGAATGTCAAATTTACAGTCTAACCCAACTGAATTATTGCAAATAAACACATGATATAAATTAACACAGCTGACGATCATGTTCTGGTCACCAACTCTACTGCTGTGACCAAGAAACCACCCCAATTCCAACTTATTGTGGGAGTAAGTTCACTTTCCTTATTTTTAGAAGTCAACATCCCACCTAATCTTCCTGACATCCTTTGATAGTCAAGAGAAATTATTTATACAGCCTTTAGTACATGTTTATGTTATGATAAGGTGAACTTTGTCCTAAAAGTGGCTTTTTTGCTCCACCAGTCCCAAAGGACATGTAGCTTGGACACAGTTTGTAGCTACTGATGGGTATGGAGAGCACAGATATGTTCTCAGTAGGTATCTCAGAATCCCATCTGATTTCCATTTAGCTGCCACAGCTGAAGCCACCCCATGCCTAATTGTCCTCCAGGCTCCACAGCTGATGATTAGCTCTCTGAGACAGGAGCAAGAGAGGATTAGCTCTTTGGATGCCTGGTAGCCCTCTCCGGGAATTCAAATCCCTCTGACTTCAGGCTATGAAACAGCAGAACAGGCAGCTTGGTGGCCTCTGTGAAAGGCAACATCTGGCAGACAGGTGAGGCAGAGAAGAGGGAACGATGACAGAGGCAATGTCATCAGTCTTATCAAAATCCAAAAAGACTGTGAGTCATAACCCCATCTAGGAAATAAAAGTGCTCTTGATGGGATCTGGAGTAGCTTTTGAGTTGCTGCAATCTACACTGGGAAGCCATTATCATTTCCAGCCTGCTGAAGAATCAGGTGGAAAGTCATCTTAGATCACCTCTGTGATCAGCTGTCATGTTCTTGGCCCATTGTGATGCAACCGCTAAAGCTCATGAAAATCAGCAGTGAAAAGTGCGGAGTGCGACTCCGAGTCACTACTTTCACAGATCCACATGATCTGGAAAAGCAGGATGTGAACTCCAGCTCAGGGCAGAATGGGTGGAGGGCAGAAGCCTGTAGGTACATTTGGTTATGATATTTTGCAAAAAGCACATGCCTCAGAGCTGCTGGCAGTGTTCATTCTGCTTTGATAAGTACTTAGGGGTGCTGTACACCGGGTACGACCATGCGCAACCTCAGATTTGACAGCATTTCCTTGTGTGGGAAACTCCCCTGGTTTTGTGGTTTTAATGTAAAACAAAGGATGAATTAGTCCTGGGGAGGGTTATTTTCTTTTTACAGAATTTATGAAGCCCTCTGAAGAAAAGGTTTTTCCCTGCAGGCCTTTCCACGAGTGAGTAGGAGTGACTTATAGCCATGTGCTGTAGGAAGTAGCTGAAAAGACGTCAAGAGAGAAGGCAGCAACTTTTAGCTGCACTAAACCAATAAATATGATACAGTAATCTGGGAAATCTGATTAAGGACTGCTGCACTCCTCATCCCCATCACACTTCTCAAAGTCTGCTCCTCTGTCTATTGTCTCCGAGAACCATTTACCTGATTCATTCAGTCGGCCACTGTGTGACTGTGACCACCCTTAGTTCATACCAAAACCATGGATGGTTACCATCAGGTAAACACAGGGTCTCACTGGAGCCTCTTTCCCTAGACAAAGAATTAAATGGAAATTAAAATGTGTCAAGCTCCAACTAAACTTAGGTTTTCTTCTATTTTTTTTGCATGTGCACTTAATATGTGTGTACTGATATATATGTGTATAGTATAATATAGAATATACGCATTACTATATCTTATATCTTACATATTATATCTTATATACCTTATATCTTATNTATCTTAAAATATAGGTGTTATAATAATATATTTATATTACATGTTATATACTATATGTTTTGATAACATATATTACAATATTTTGTAATAATACATAGTTTATATAATATTGACCAACTCACAAGCACAGGAGGACTTGAAAATCTTGGCCTGTTAAAGGGTGAGTAAAACACAAACACACGTACACAAACCCACACGGATAGATGGACGTTACTGGGCGTGATGGTGCCTAAACATTTACACACACACACAGACATACATGTATTTTAGATGCAAAATATTAATGACATTTACATATTTGCTCTCATCACTTTTGTTTGCCAGAAAGCCTCCTCTGGAAAGCAAGATTGTTAATTTGGGGCTGGGGATGAGTTTAGTGACAAAGCAGCAACAAAAGCAGTGAGATTTTAGCAAACATAAAAGAATGTCATCTAATAGTCCATCAAACAGTTCCTGTCACACAGATAAACCTTTTATCTCTCTCGCCCAGATTCTAATCAAGGGTACAGTTTGCATGTTTCTTATATCACTGCAGCAACCAATTCAGCTGGGATTCCCTATGCCCTGGGAAATAAACTCATTTTGACCCAAATGAGCATTTCAGAGCCTTGTTTTATCTTTTCCCATTAACATGTTGGTCATTATTTGTTAGTCAAGGCAACAAGAGTGCATTTTCTCACCAAAGGGATGTGTTCCAGAGCAGACTGTATCTGTTTGTTTGGAGAGTTCTGTATGCAGAAGAAAACCAAAATACATTATGGTAAATGTGATTTTAAGACAAAGTTTTCATTGTGGTTAAAAAACCACTTGAAATCTACTGGAATCTTAGGCCTAAAGAGTAAAACTACAGCTTTTTTATTATTTAACAATTCAGTTTATGGTTTCCAGAATATTTTCTATTAGCCAAATATAATATTGACAGTCTAAAAGAAATTTTTAGGTTTCTTATTCTATCATATTCTTATTTGCATGGTGTAACAAATTGTGTGTTTCAGTTTGGCTCTGCACAATCAGTCTGTAATAACTAATTACTCATTTTGAAGATAGAAACCAAGTGACAAATGTACCATTGTCTCAAGGCTTAACCTTGAAAATACAGAAGGTAAACCTTTATGCCCTGTTTTTATTGTAAATCTTATGGTTCTTGATGATGGGTTTAATAGTCTTGGGGTTGGCAATTGTTTGCTTCAGTTTTCATTTAGCTGATCCTAATTTCTAGCTCAGATGTTGGCAAATAGTTTAAAATCAGAATATCTTGGGTTATGTTTATACTCATAAACTGAGTAAGGCTTCAGACCAAGGCTTGAGCTGGATGATTTTCACCCAGACAACTACCTCTGCTTTGGGCCATTTCACTTGTTAATTATTCCCCATTTATAATTTTCAGCATTTCTTATTTTCTCTGGAGTATCTGGATGTTTGGGCATACACTATTAAGCAAAAGAAGCAGAAACTGGTGGAAAAGGATGAGTGGTTGGATGTCACCTACTGAGCGATGTCCCCAGAACAGGCATCGAGCACTCACCTGGTTGTCCTCACCTCTGCTTGTCCACAAGGGAGAAACAGGAAATTTGGGCAAGTTTGTGATGTGATGTGTGATGTTTGTGATGTATTCTCGTGTTTACTTCCAGATGAGAGGATCCCTAATGACATCTCCCTCATCCAACACAGGAAGGTTAAGGCAGCCCAGGCTATATGTGTGATGGAGCTCTTAACCTTTCCTCTCCGCAAGAGGGGATTTCCCTTCTGTCCTCTCCAACTACATGGAGAGGTTTTTTAGGATTTTCTTTTTCCTTAAGCATTGTTCTTATTAAAAATAGTTTACCACCTTAGGCCATAGAAGAAATTCTCTTCTGATCAGGCCTCCTGCCTCAAGCAACTAAATAAATAGCATCCGTTTGATGTAGCAAATGTGAAAGCTGCGTGTTTACTCCTTCACTTTGAAAAAAATATATAATAGCTGCTACTTTTTTCTTCCCCAAGGTTCATGTTGTTGTAAAATAAACAGATGTTTGGAGGAAGGGGGGAGAAATATATACATTATAAGTGTTTAAAATACTCCCAGTCACCCTGATTAACAAGCATAACAAAGGGTGATAAGGAAACAGAAGATCTCAAAAGTAATTTGCTTTGGTTTTGTTTTATATTTTCTACTGTAAAATATCTGGAATTGCCCAAAAAAGTAAAAACTGCTTTGAGAACCAGGCATCTGTTTTCAGAGCTTTTGAGACTGCAGGCATGAAGGAAATATATAAGAAAAGACCCCAGCAAAGAGTCCCATCCCCCCCTTCTCAGAACATGAAAAGCTAAAAGAAAATCTAATCAAAGTAAATATTGGAAACCATTTTATGAACCAAAGTTCCTCTTTAAAGCCAGTAGTTTATGTGGAATATAAGTGGCCCTCAGTTTTCAAACCTGAGCTCATTCACAGCACTTCAGGAAGCCCTTCTGGAAGAAATCCCAGCTCAGCACCTCCTTCTAGAGCTGCACAAAATTTAAGTCAGCTGTGGTGTAATGATTTTTCTGTGCCACTGACCTATCTAACCCTATCTAAGCATCACATAGTGGGGATTATGTAGAATGATTAAGATTGCTCACCTTAAATGTCCTCTCCTTCTCTCCTACTCTGAGGAAGTAGAAATGAAGAGCGAGGACTGAGCATCCCAGAGCAGATTCTTATTGTTTCCTCTCTCATCCAACATAACAAATTAGAAATTCATATCTGGGACCCAGATGAATCTACAGCTGGTGTGATTGACACAGCCCTATGGATGATCACAGATAGTGGTCATCTGTTAAAGGGAAAATCAGCCACAGCCGTGCTACCCATTCAATTAATTCAGGCAGAGAGGGTTGGGATTACTCTGAGGGATCTTTGAGGACCTGCTGCAAAATCCCACTGGAGTCCACAGGTCTCCACTGACTTTGAAACAAGAGCCAAAGCAGTTTCACACTCCTGTGACCAGTTACTGGCATTTTTTGTCACACATGCATTCATTCAGTCTTTTCCTAAGTTGCTGTTTTAATACACACAGGCTTGAATTGTTACATTCCTTACATTGGAATTAATTTTTTGCTTGATTTTCCTCCCTTGAGTAGATCCAACTTACTCATGGCTTTGCTAACACGAAACTTTGCAGACATTAAATATATGGACACTACCTTTTTATTCTGCAGAACAAACATGCAGGTTGGGAGAGCTGTACATTTTTCAGGACTGAGCCACAATTCAGGTTTTTCTTTTAACCTTATTGTTCCCTTGAACCATTACATTGTTTAACTGTATAATAAATATTTTTACCAGTTTCTAGATTTTACATGGCACTTCAGTTCTGTGATATGGCCGGTTTTAGTTTTAATATTTAATGTATAATTATCTAGTTATTACTATTAAGCAGTTTTGCTTCTCTGGAGGATTCAGCCTTGACTAAACAAAAGTGAAACATTCTTTATTTATTAGCAAAGTGTGAGCAAACTGCTGCAGCTGTAAATATTTCACTTGTAAATCGTGATTTTTTTTAGAAATTTTTAACATGTTCTTGAAAATCTCAAAAAAGAACTTTGAAACCCTTTGAAAACTTTCTCCTGCTGCCTGTTTTCACCATTTATCAACAACCATGGATTTTGAGTGCCCTGTGCTGACAAGAGGAACATGCATACACAGAATTTATACTTTATAGCACAGGACCAGAATAACTAAAGGAGAAATAGAAATTGCTGGAGAGGAGGTGAGTGAGGATGTTGGGACAGAAAATCCTTAAGGTTAGGCCTATTCTGCTTCCTTATACAAACAGAAGAAACATAAATCTGGCACCTGTCTCCCAGAGGGGTTTGGAGGAAGCACGGTACAGGCTGCAGGTCAGCAGGAGCAGAGATGATACCTCTGCTGAAGGTGGAGGTTTTGATGATTATTAAAATGCAGAGGTCCTGGGAAAGCTACTGCTTCACCCTTACAGAAACCAGGGAGACCTGGGGTTAAGTTTCTTAATTTATGTAAATTGCACACATAGTTTTATGATGATTTATGCCCTTCAAATTCTGACACAATCTGTTGGTAGGCAGTAAAAGATTACATGTTGTATTAAAAGGTTCCTTCTTGGGATTTCCCTCCTTTACCTTAATTGATAGAAAATTTATATTACCTATTCATATAAAAACATAAGCTATATTCATTAAAAAAACACTGGGATATTTTTACTTTAAAATACCTACCTTTGCAAACTGGAAAGGCACACATACATCTGCAATTCCACATATTTAAAATTTTCTAAAAATGTGATGCCCACATGCATGATTAATTGTTTTCAAGTGGAAATCTACCTCTAGTAAGTAGTTTAGGGTTAGAAAACCAGGCTTCAAAGGAATTTGGTATGCCTTCTTCACCTTTGAGATTCAAACACTGGAGCCAGGATTGAAAACCAAGGTATTTCAGGTGTCTGCATTTAAAAGACTTTGTTTATGTTAAGGCTTAGGTCACCTTAGCAGGTATGTTTTAATGAAAACATTACCTCTCTGTGACCTTTGGGATTTGAAGGTTAAAATGCAGTCACTGGAAAAAGGAATCCTCATTGTCATGGATGAAATCTTTGGCATTAAAGCCATCGTTTCTCATCCTTGTGACTGACTTAGTGCAACAACAAAGTTTGCTCTCCTCACAGAAGAGGTAACGTGGAGGCTTCTGATTTGTCTTCTTACCCAGAAGGCAACCTGAAACATTAACGAAATTAAGGAATAGCTTAAAAATATTTGAAGACAGACTCCTAAAATGGTCATTCTAAGTTTTTCTCTAGATAACTGAGCCTCTTTAAGACTTGCACTGCTCAAATATGAATGGAATCTATGCTGATACCTGTGTTTTACCCAGGACTTTACCTAGTTATTGGTGACTTATTTTCTCCCTTGTTGCTCGAGAAATATTATCCATTCATTAAAACAAAATAAAGTATAACAATAACAGACTTTCTATAAGCGTAGTAATTTATAAACTATGTCAGACATCTGGGACAGAGGTTCTTTATGTCAAATATTAAATCTATTTAGCAGTTTATTTGTAACATATTTACAACTTCAAAAAGAAAGGAAGAAGGGAAGAAAGGAAACAGGTTTGGGTTTTTCCTACTTTTTTTGCATTAATGAAGCTAACAGCCCTTGTGCATTTGCAATAAGTCAATTGAAGTAAATGACTTTTTACAACCGTTATTAACTTCAGTTGTCACTGGAATGTCATCAACAAGTTATTCATTGCATTTCCAACTGGATGTTTTAAGTACAATAACATCAGAATTGCTGAAATCCTAACCTTCATTTTTTCTTGTGGGGAACAGGAAGGGTGGAAAGGATCTGTCGGTTCCCTAAATTCAGGTCAAGGCAAAGTGGTAGGAAAAAAAAGCTAATGTTTCAAAATCGTCATTTTACACTAGTTTAAAAGCCTGAGTGATGAGCGAAATACATCATATTTCCACTTAAGTCTTGTACAGACTGAAGAGAAAGATGGGTTTGTGAGCCTTTCTCATGTTACTTATCTACAACAAAATCCAAAACAAAGCAGGACTCAGCAGCACCTATCTTGTGGCGGGTGAGGGAGCCCTGATGTGGGAGGTGAGCAAACAGAGACTGCATTTCTCTCTGAACCCAGGCTCACACTGTCCAGGCATTTCCCAACTTGGAGAGCAGCCAGCCCTAGGCTGGAAGTGACACAGACCCATTAGTGCTGTTGAAAGGCAAAACGTAGACACCAGGAATATGCGTCTGTGTCATCAAACTCACAGGTCCCCCGGGGAAAGCTTCAGGAGAGCTCAGTCCAAGGGCTGCTGTCTATAAACAGCGTGGGTAAGATCACACCATGTTTGGATGCCTCCTTTCAAACACAATTCCAGTGTCTCCAGCCTGCTGGCATCACTGTAGAATCACAGAATTATTAAGGTTTGAAAAGACCTCTGAGATCATCGAGTCCAATCACTAACCCAGGACTTCCGCATGCACCACTAAGACATATTCCCAAGCACCATGTCTACGTGTTTTTGACTGCTTCTAGGGATGGTGATTCCATCTCTGACCTGGGCAGCCTGTTCCTAAACCTGGCCACATTTAGAAGGAAGAAATTTTTCATAATATCAAATCCAAACCTCCCCTCAGGCACAACCTGAGGCCATTTGTTCTCATCCTGTCACTTGTTACCCAAGGAAGAAGACTGACCCCCACCTGGCTGCACTCTCCTGTCAGGGAGTTGTGGAGAGTGATGAGGTCACTCTGAGCCTCCTTCTCTCCAGGCTGAACCTCCCCATCTCCCTCAGCTGCTCCTCATCAGACCTGTACTCCAGACCCTTCCCCAGCTCTGTTGCCCTTTTCTGGACACACTCCAGCCCCTTGATTTCTTTCTTGTATGAGGGACTCCAAAGTGTGAGAATTTCTAAATCACTTTTCTACACTAAATATAGGGTTAATAGAAGAGCTCTGTGAAGTTCTTCACTGATACAAACTTGAAGCGATTGGTATCTCCTCAGCAGGGTGTGAAGTGTCTGCTACAAGATTTCTGGTTGTGGGTATGGATTTCATTTGAAGCAGGAATACGTTCCAGTCTCTCTTTCTTCTCTGTTTCCAACAGGCATCATTGTAACTGCACTGGAAGAGAGGAATGGTAGGAAGCAGTTGTTGCAGTGCTTATTTGGAGGAAATTACTGGGATAGGAAGAGGTATAGAGTCAGGCAATGAGACCTGGTCCTAGTGGATACAGTAGGTGAAGGGACAAGGCCAGGCCAGAAAAGCAAAGAATACCCCGATACAGGGGATACAGCAGGCTGGGCTGCAAATAATGGTACATTTGCTAGAGCTTCATCCCTTTCCCCAATCCTCACGCATGGAAATGTCGTTTACAAACCTGCAGTCCCCCTACCCAGCTCCTGTTCTCTGCCCCCTGAGACCAGCTTCTGGGTAAGAATGTCTGTGTGGTTCAGTTTCTTGATCTGGAAAAGGAAGTAATTTTCTAAATTCTTTTGGATCTTGAATGAGTGCCTGCTTCTGCTGTTCCAGGAATCGACACCAGGAATAGACAAGGTTCTCAGGAGAAGCAAGAATCAGGAACTACAGCTAGAAGGTGAGCTGAACAAAGGGGAAAAGGTAAGAGAAGAGCTCAGACAAGGTCAAGATGTGTCTGTAATAAGTATAGCTTTAAAGCAGCTTCCTCAGGCATTGCTGGCAGCAGGGAGTTGAGCAGTTACAACCACTCTCCTCTATCAGGCCGTGCAATTTGGGCTTTTCTTTGCACTCTCCTGCATGCACTATCCAAACAAGTCAGTGGGAATTAGCTCAGAGGTATCCACACGTGGTGCAGTCACACCTCGTCCTGCCCTAAATCACAAGAATGGAAAATGTCTACAACTTTTTCCTGGAATGAGAAAAATAGCCTTTCCCAGTACATTGAGGTCAGGACACTGCTGGAAGCTTGAAGAGGCAGGAAGTTTTAGCTTTGAAACTTCTTTATACAAGGGAAAAGAGTTCTTTGTGTTTGGCAGGAGAACAACAAAAGTCTTTGCTTTAATAACATTCTAATAATATGTAATATTATATACATTTGGCTAGTAAAATGCACCGCAAATTGCTTTTGTTGAACACTTGAGACAAACATTATAAGAAAGGAAGTCCAGCACTTGGCCAAATATGCAATTAGCTGCCACCCTGAAGCAGGATTTGAGATCAGTGTATTATCTTTTCAGGATTAAAGAAGTGGCAGTTAAAAAACGGAAGCCATAATTAAAAAGAAAAACACCAAAAGATTTAAGAGTATTTGTGGTGAAACTCCTCACACATGACACAAATTAGTGTTCTGCCAGATAGAAAGAAGCAGTGAGGTGAAAAGAGCAGAGAATCTGATCTTGTCTTAAATCCAGCTGGATCCTACATGTAAAACTGCCTGACCACATGCCCCATAGGGTGGTATCCCAGGCAGAACTGCTTCCTTCAAGTCATTTCCATGACAGTGAATTCATAAGAACACCCATTCTCTCGGTTGCCTTTCAAGTCAAGTGTAGTAGTCCTGGAGGCTTCAGTGGCATTTGACTTCGGTTTTCATTTGAATCCACCAGCAATTTTGCCATCAACCCTTTTGTAAACAAGATCAGGATCTAAATCACTGGGGTAGGTTTTCAGCCAATATAAATTGCCTTCATTACAAGATAGGGCTGTAGCAATTCCACTTTCAAGCTGCAACAATTTGCACCACGGAGTTATGACAGTGCTGCCTTAGGGGCAGGATAAATTGCCCCATATAGCAATGGCATTTTTTTAATCTGTAAGAGATCTGCCCCTTGTTTTAGAAACACAGGTGGTGTTTGCAATCATATGCATCAAACATTTCTTTCCATTCGATTTCAGCCAGCAGGGCTTTTGCCACTCACAATATAAAGGATAACATTCAGCTCTTAATCAAATAATGGGAGAAACCACATGTTTCAAAAGAGAAAAAAATATTAAATCTATAGCATCTGCTTTACAAAATAATCTGGCCTTTGTTTACTGATGACGTGGTTACAGATAGCAAGAGGGCAAGATTTAAAGTTAACATAAACATTATTTTTATTTTCTGACATGAGAACCCTTTCATTACCTTTATTAAAAAGTCAATAAAATTATAATACTTTAAAAAATAGATTCTGAGGGGAAAAAAATAAAAAAAAAAAAGAAACATAAAAATGCAAGCACTCATCTGCCAAGGAAGACTTATGCTTGCATGAGCTGAAGGTTGATGTCAGACAAATTTCACTGAAGAGGAGATTTATAAACATGATGTAACTCTGACAAGCTGGGCTTTGTATTTTGGCAAGAGAAAGTTTAAGAAAATACCCATGTACGCAGGCACACGCACACAAACACACATCTATGTTGTATATTGGGTTTAAAGGTTTATTGCTCCAGAAAACTTATTGAAAGAGATTATGTGTCTCATCTTGTCTCCTTTTAAAAATAGAACACTTATATGTGTTTTTTTATTAGCTTGTTTTAGGATTACCTTAATCCTGCCCAAAATTTTTCACCACTTCCCTCTAGTGCAATTTGCAATGGTAATCTGTTTGTGAAGGGTAATGTTAGAATAACTGTAAATATCTTCCCAACAGAACCCAAACAATAAAAACAAAAGCTGCAGCTTAGGGGAGCTTTGGTGTGCCAAAACCCAAGCTCACTTAAGCAAACCCTGTGATGGATAACAATCCAAATCACGTCACTGAACCATGGGAAGTTGTAAAGTGTGGGATAAACCCAAAGAAACTTCTGTTTGCTGGGAAAATCCTGCCCTTATTTAATTTTCATGTGGTCTCATAGGTAAAACAGAGGGTGATTTGGATCCTTGTGTGGTTTTCTACACAAACTTAGACACTTATCTAAAAGATGAAAATAACCTGCTTTTTCATTATTTCTTTTGGAGAAGATTTTGCAGGGTTTTTGTTTTTTTTAATTGATATTAATACTGCTTTTATTTCATGAGCCTGTGTGTAGAGCAGGCAGTGGATACAGATATGGATATAGATACTCTGTGTTGTACCAAGGTGTCCAAGTCCCTTCCTGTCCTGATTGGAGATAGATAGGAGTGTGTTTCACCTCCCTATTTAATCCATGTACACAGTCTTCCTTCACAAGGAAACTTTGGGGATGAGGGGTTCTGTATCTACTTGGGACTCGTGTCTGTTCATCATCACATCACAGCTAAAGCATCCTCGGGCCTACTAGATTAGAAAAAGCTTAAAGAGCCATATTTCCACTTAAGACATGGTTAAAATCAACGTTTAATAAATAAATTAAATAATAACTTCACCTATTTGGAACTGAAAACCTGATAATAAGAAGTGAGTTAACTCTAAACTGTCCAATCCAAGAGCAAGGAAATTGCATTTACCTGGCTGTAAGCTGAAGTCAAGGAAATTTGTTCTGCCAGTGAACCCAATCGCTGTTCAATCCCAACCTCTCGAGAGAAAACATTAAACCAGGAACAAATAAAAGCATGGGCATGCTCGTGTGCATGACTAATTTTGTGTGATGGGTTGCTTTGTTGTGCCTACTGCTACCTGGTAAAACAGTGGGGAAGATAATGGTGAGCTGGGGAGAATAGAGCAAAGTGTATCTTTCCTTATGAATCTTTCTGTTTGATTTTAATTTCATTCAGGATCACTATTTAACTTCTAATTTAGATTTTAATTGTCAGGATCATTAGAATCATCTCTGGATCCCAGTTCCTCCAGCTGCAAAGCAAAAAACACAAATACACACATGATGGCTTCAGGGGGCACAAGAGATTCTTACAAAGTGATCAGGGTGTCTCAGAGTGAAAAGCAACCTCCACAGAAAAGAGGTAAACCCCAAACCGCCCCTTTCTGAGGGTAAACTGAAGGATGTGCATCTTGTTAAAGTCCAGAAGCTGGTCTACAATCCTGGGGGCACTGTCACAGTTAGGATGGAAATTTCCATGGGAACTAAACGTGGGAGTGAGGATATGTCAAAAAAGACCTCCATTCCTTTTGCAGGTTAGACTCAAGGAAGAGAGTGGCCTGAAGCACTGAGACCCCTCACATCAAGGGCAGTAGAAAGCTGCCTTTGAGTAGACAGAGCTGGGCAGAGGGCTGAGATTTCAACCAAAGGTCTTTTAAAGGGGAAAGGATATTACTGTTTAATATTTTAGATCTTTGAGAAAACAGATCTGCATTAGAAAAATACACATCGCCCTCTCTCCATCCCTTTTTCACATATCCCTTCCTGACCTATGCTTTATAATCAGTTGTTACTGTTTTACTACAGACCTGAGTCTTCACAAATATTCAGTACACAGAAAAAATTGGTTTGGCCTTCCAGGTGCTGCCATACAGCCAAGACAAAATTCTCTATCAGAATTTTCTCAACAGTGGAATAAAACGTTCCTGAAATGGAAGAATTAAAAATACAGTTGGTCAGGGAAGAGGATGAGAGATGAAGCGGGAGGAGAAAAAGGTGGGCTCATTAATCTGCTCTAATAATAAATCCTTATCACTTATGCATTTCTGTTACTCCTTCAGCCTCTACGTTCTATATTTAAATACATCTGCTTCACACGTGCTTTGCCAATTAGCTGGTGATATTAACTGTTCAGCACTATCTATTAACACATGGCACTGCGGAACGGCGGGAGAGACAAGCTTGACCAGGAGAGATAGTCATTCATGAGGCACACATTTCTCTCTATAACTCCGAAGTAGGGAGATAGGAAAGCGGCACAGCAATTGACCTCGGTTGTACATCAAGGCTAAATAGACACAGAGTAAATTACAGACAAGTGAGACAAGCCACTAACTGTTCCTTTAGCAGCCCATAATGTCAGTAATTCTATTACAATGATTGCTGGTTATGCAATGCAGTTGAGATGTAAATTTTTCTTTTTTTTTTTTTTTCCTGTCTCTCTATCTGTCCACATTGTAAAATTTTTAGTCCAGAGATGGAACAGATACATTTATCTATTGCAGCAGGGGATGATTTTAGATTGGATATTGGGAAAAATTTCTGCATGGAAAGGGTTGTCAAGCATTGGAACAGACTGCCTAGGGAAGTGGTTGATTCATGAAGCCTGGAGGGGTTTAAAATTTGTGTAGACTTGGTGCTTAGGGTCATGGTTTAGTGGTGGACTTGACTGTGCTGGGATAACGGCTGGGATCGATGATCTTAAGGGTCTTTCCCAACCTAAATGATTCTGTGGTTTTCTATATGGGCAAGAAAGGGTCATTGTGATCAACCTCCACGAGACACAAACCACACAGACACAGATCTTCCCTGAACACACTCCTGCTTTAACTAGAGAGCAACATCAAAACTGTTTGTCTGGTCTATCATGCCACAGAAAAAGATATCTCAGTATTGAAATGGCTTTAACCTCCTGCAACATGATCATGTAAAAGTTGGCTAAACTGAGGTGTATAACATGGAATTAATACCAGAATAACAGTTATTCTTAGGCATCTCAGTTAAGCACTAGATCTGTATTATTTATGAGGAGATCTTGGATACCTAAATCTTCTAAGTCACCTAAATTAAGGTGTCTTAAACTGTAAGCAACAGCACTTTTTTTCCATTGCCTAATAATATCTATACCCAACTGAAATTACTTTGGATGACCTGCCTGTCTTTCACTGCTTCTCAAGAAAAGTGTGGGTCTCCCCTGCGTTTTGTGTCAAGTCTTGTGTAGGTGTTTCAGATGCCTTATGACATATCAGCAAATAAACTGAATATCCACAATCACACTGGGGCAAAACTACCAATTTTGTTTCCAACTTCAAACTAAGCTGAGCTCCGGAGAAACAAGTTGTGTCAATGCATAGAAGCAGAGAACAAGCAGGAGAAATTAGATTTCTTGCGACTCCATCACTTATTCCTTGCATACCAATGATTAGGTGGATTCACCATCCACCTCAGTTTACTCATCTAAAAACTGTGACATCATCTGGGGGACAGAGGTGATAAAATGGATGTGGAATTTAGGTTTTGTGATGTTCTGGTTAAGGAGTGCTTGCTGTCTCTGCTTGGAAGGTCATGAAGGGCAGAATTCATCTTTCTTATTTTATAGCCATCTGTAAGTGGCCTTGTCAGCCATTCAGGTCACTGAGTAAGTGCCTGAGGCAAAAGGACAGAATCAGACTCAGGAAGTGCCTCTGTCTCGAGGATCTCTAGAAGAAGCCTGAATTAGCATAGATGAGATTGAATGACTATTTAGACAATTAAAGTAAATAATGATATACCCCTTCCCCTTTCTTCATCTTTCATTTGTTTGCTTGTCTCATGATACATCAGGAAGTAAAGACACATCAGATAAAGATATATCAGGAGGCAAAGTGAGAGCTGAAGGGCATTCCCATTACAGCCAGTCCGCAACATGGCCATACTCAGCTCAGTCTGGCCTATTTTCCCCTATTTCTAAGATCACAGCTGACAACAGCTTCAAAAATGCTGGACTACAGCTAGCCAGGGCAGTAATTGCTATAAGAAGAATATTTACCCAAAACAGGGTGATTCTGGGGCTGTTTTAGCTTTCTTTCAGAAAGAAAAATTGAGATATACATAGAAGACTTTCTTCCACACTCATCAGTGCTAATTTGCTGCAAGCTCTCTTCAAATCATAAAACATTTTGCTCAACAGAGTTACAATGCAAACACAAACCCATGCTCACATTTAGTTATTTTTTAGGCCCCAAAAAGGTCAAAGCCCAAAAGAAGGAAAAAGCAATGACAAAAATATTATTCAAATTATTAAATGGAAAGAAAATTGGGTTCAATTCCATGGTGGATTTAAAAGCAGGGACAAATTTCTATTATTTTGTGAATTTTCACAGTGTGATTACTGACAGACCGTGAAGCTACATGAAGTTGCTTGGAGGATTTGGCAAATGAGAACCAGGCTGACTCTCATTGTTTGAGTTACTGGCACGTGGAAAAGCAATGAAGAAATAAAAATATCCATCTTCCAAGAAGAAGAGCTGATGCCCTTGGATGACATCAAAGACTGTTTACAAATAGATGAATCGAGGTTGCCTAAACACAGGTGCCTGGACTCCTCGAGCACCCTGGGGAAGTTCAGGCAGCTCCATGACATGATGAAGGATTTGGGGTAGACCTGAACCACCCTGCGGTTGCAGCAGCTACTGACAGTGCAATACCTCACCTACACATGTCCAAAATGTCTGTGCTTAGGCAAATGAATCCTACTCAGTATGTCAAAACCAAAACCCAGCAATTATTTGGAATTAAAACCTATTCTATGTACGCAGCTGAGCATGAGCGTTGTGCAACGGGTGAAGGCAAATGGTTGCATTTAGTCACGCAGCATTAGTGAGGGGTATTTGTACTACCTGTGTTTACACAGCTACAATAGAAAGCTCAACACTGCATGCTGTCTGTTCAGACAAGAGAAAGACAAGAGGATGATTCAAACAAGGGGTCTGTTGCATGTTTAAATAATGCTCTGAAGAATCCTTTCACTCCTCTTTGCCCACAGAGAGGCACAAGAACATTCTTTACATCCAGCAGGCTCTGAGCTAGATAGCTATGGTCAGGCTGGCACTTCTGTGGTCTGGAACATCAAACCCTTCATGGATGTTTATAGACCTACAAAAAAAGGAAGGTCCTAGATGTTTTGATGCTGCCCCTTCTATGCTGTGGGAAACTCACATAAGCACCTCTTGCTGATTTGTAAGAAGAGATGACTGTGCACAGCTACCTTCCCTGTCAGGTTCTGGGAAGGATTATGGGTACAATAACTTAAAAACCCTTTGAAGTATAACAAAAAAAACCCCAAAAGTCATAGAAGTGCTAAAGCATATTGTTAAATAAAGTGGTCATGAAACATGTAAGAAGAGCTACTAAGTCTTAAGTCACACAAATACACTTTATAGAGCATATTATTGAGCTGTGCAGCCCTGAGTCAAGCAAGCCCCCACACATGACCTCTACTTGTATGTGTACACAGAAAGGGCTGCAGGAAGCTAAAATGTACAGAAACATCAGCCCACAACGTCCTGCAGGAACTAAACCACACTGTGTGAGGGGAGACTCACGGCACATCTGCCCAGCTGACATAGCAAACACCTGAATTACATCTCTGAGTCCAGACAAGGATGTCTCTAGTGGAAAGTGTCCCTACCCACGGCAGGAGGGTTGGAACTAGATGATCTTTAAAGTCCACTTTGTGATTCTGTGTTTCTATGGTTGCAAACTCCAAAACAGTAATAGGAGCCTTCTGTATCTAAATTTTTTTTGCATGCATCTGCAGTTGAAAAAAAAAAAAAAAAGAAAAAAGGAAAGTTACCTGGGAACAGGATGAAAGGTGATTCCCAGACATTCTGGATAATAGGCATATACCCAGAGAAAAGTGTGGCTATGTCTGTTTGGGGAAAACACTCCTAAGCTGGCTCAGAGGAGGTTTGTGATGGAGATCCAGTACAGAGAAATTACTGCTGTTTGGTACCTTCAGAGACAGCAGAAGCTATAAAAGTGACGAGTGCTTGAGATAAAGTGAGAAAATCAGGGCAAAATTGAGATCCAATTCATGGTTCCCTAAAAGAGAGAAAAGTGTCTCTACTTTTCAACAAGCACATGATCAAGTTTTGACATGGCTCTCCTTTTTGTTTTAAATAAGAGCTATCTGCACTTTATTTTCAGGCAGTTTGATGTCCTGTGCTCTCTAGGAAAGGACTTAATACCAGGCCTAGTCTGAAGTCCATGGAAATGGAAGGATCACATATTAAATATTAAACATATATTAAATATTAGACTCACAGTAGTCTCTCGCTGCCCACTTCACCCTTCTCAGCACCTCCAGGTTGTGGTTAGGGATGAAGGAAGGAGCTGACTGACTGGATCTGTCATGCAGCACCTGGGTCTGAACACCTGTGGGAACCCATGCTGCTGTGTTGGAGATGAGGGTGAGTAATCCAATGAAAACCAGACCACGTGGGACTTGTTATGACCTGCCATGTTTTAGGTGACCTGATAAACAGAGTGACCCTCCAACCCCAGCTAAAACATGGAGTGTCGTGCTCTGGAGGAGAAGAAAGGAAAAGGTCTCCAATAGGATCTGGAAAAAGTCTACATGGATGTGAGAGGTGCCCTGCTCTTGTTCGCTGGGGAAACCTTGAGGACAAATTTAAACACTGTGAAGGATGTAGTCCAAGGCTGTTTGTAATCATCCATTTCTGCTCTGTTTTAAAATTCTTCCTGGCTTAAAATCTATTAAGTCTTAACTCCTTCCTTAATGCATATCATTTAAACAACTTTTACTCTTAAAAATATTTCTTTGAACTGTGTTCTTCATAAAAGAGTAATTCATTATTACTGGGGATAACATTGATGTATAATCCCTTTGTGATCCTTCATACAGGGACTGTGGGAATGATAATTAAGTCACTTTGCAGCAAGCACACCTGTGAAGCAGGTAAACATTTATTAGCTCATTAAAAAAAATTAATTAAAAAATGTTTGTTGTGTTCTGTGCAGCTTTTCTTTTCCTTGAAGGCACAGAGAGATGAAGCAACCACGACCTATATTATGAAATTAGAATGCAATTATTGCTTTAAGTAAAACAAAGCCCAGCCTCACACAAAAGGTGTGGAAACTCAAATTGCTAAATGATCCAATCGTAGTCACACTTGGTAATCAGCTCCAGTGTTTTCTTGGCAGGGTCCTGCTATGAATTATGATGGGAAAATGAAAAGACATGTCTTGTTCCATGCCGTTGCCATGTAAAAGTATGGATCATGTGGAGATATAAACACTGGAGAGGTCTTGAGTTACACTGCCTGTGAGTAATTGCCATCTCTGTAAGCAGGGTGTTTGGAGTTGTAAGAAATAGGAAAATTACTCCTTTTGTTCAAGATTTGACAATGTGGAAGAGCCCTGCCAGACCTGTCTTGTTTAATCATGTTAGCTCAGCAGCAAAACAAACTGCTTCTTTTAAAGGGAACTCAGAGTTCCTGGAGCAGGAGGAGGAGGAGGAGGAGGCTGTAACCCAGTGTGTGTTCTCCTGAGCCGTTCACACTGTTCTGCTGCTGGAGTGAAGAGCCTTGCAGGGATTCCAGGCTGAATCGTTTTGAAGAGAAATCAGTCTTAAAATCATCTTGTTCCTGAGACATCCACGAGTGTCTTCACAAAGCAGAACATTAACCCTGGTACCGTTATCTTCAGTGCTGGGGGTTGTACATGCTCACATGGAAGATCATCCATAAGGAAATGCAAGGAAATATTGTGATCCCCATGGGACACCTGGGGCTGTGAGACAGAGAGAAATTAATGCCTCTAAGCCTATTCAGCAGATCCAGGGCAGAGGCCCAAGGTAACCAAGGCAGGCTGCAGAGGGTGGCTCAGTGGGTATTTGCCCTGACCCCTGCCAGGCTGTGGGCTGTTCTGCTCCTGCCACCTCCAACCTCCTGCATATCCCTCCCCCAGGTGTGCCAGCAAACACCTGCATGGCAGCACATCCAGGGGAAGGGGTTGGTCTGACGTGTGCAGTGAGAATAAAAACGGGAACAAAGAGATCCAATCTGGATCTGACAAGCACCGGGCAATTAAAATTTAATATATATAGACGTATTTCTACACATATAAATTAAAAAAGAAGTCCTGTCTTCTCTAACATAACCTTAGACAATTTTGTTCACTCACCCCCATCTGCATAGTCTGGTTTTCAGACCAACCTAGATACTGGTCAAGATTATGGTTTTCAGGAATAATTGTTCCTGAAGGAGAAGGAACATTGCCTGAACTTTTCTCCTTGATCCCACAACTTCATTATAGCCCTTGGCAAAAGAAATAATTGGGGAAGGTGAAGGACAGGATTCAGGCATTCTCGGTACTATTCGCTATGTCTGCTTGCTATAGAAACAGGGAAAGAAGAACGAAAACTACAAAATTTGTTACCTCTTGTATCACCCAGGTCTTGAGATTAACAGACATCCTCTCAGAGTAGAAAGGTGCTAAAAGTTTTTTGAGTAGCTAGAGAAGGATGCCTGGCATACACATAGGCCAGGCCACACATATTCTAAAGTCCACTTTGAAGGTAAACATGTCTTTTAGGGCAAAAATATTCAGTCTTTAATTTTAAGTGCCCAACAACAAGAAAAAAAGATTTTTTGAAAGCATTAGTTTGCTATTTCAGTTGTTTACTGGGTTCATGGTTAAACTGTACTTCTTTTCCATCTGAATTTTTCTGTCTCCTATGTTTGTTTATTGGATGGTCTTAGACTTCTGACCAAAGAAAAATATCTTTGTCATGTAGATGTATACAAGCTGAAATCACTGCTCAGCCTTCTCTTCGATAAAAACATGGATTGAGTTCATGGCGTCTTTCGTGCCAGTGCAAGTCCACACTTCAATATTGCATCATTCTGATGACTGACCAAGGTGTGAACATGACCAAGATGTGAACAAAGGGCTCATACCTGAAGGGAAAAATCATACCCATAAAGGATATACACCCACGGATTAAAAACCTCGCAGCCCATGATGCACCCTGGGCACTCAAAATCTACACAGGAGTTATGGCTCCTTTCTCCCAAGCTGTGCTCCCCATTAGCACTCCCTATTACACTGTGGCCTCCATATTTTATTGTGAAAGATGTTCACTTTCTTCTCATCAGAGCAACCTCCAGCCTTAAGATTTATGCAGATCAAACATGGGTCAATTTATATTTTTTCACAGTGGTTAACTGCTTTGTAGCACACTCCAAGAGATACCTGAAGATCAGGACAAGGTGTGGGCAGCCTTGGTCACTCGTGGTTGTGCCATCTGTGGGCAAAAACCTCAGAACTCTGAAGACAAAGCCAAAAGACATCTGGGAGAGTGATAATTTCAGTGCTTCCAGTTACAAATACTCCATACTTTACTTTATGTGCTGGTGTTGCTGGTTCTTCATTCATTCATTGCTTCTTTAATATCATGTCTGCATTTGTTTTTTTCTTCAGGATTGAAATGGAGCAGTTCAGGCAGAAATTATCTAAACCTTTGAGTCCTGGCACAAGCCTCTGTTGTGTTTTGCTTCCTAGAATCTGGATGACAAGATTTTTTAAAAAATCCAAATTTCAACAGCTCTTCTCTAAAGTTAACAAGGAGTAAGGGAGCACCCTACCAGCCCTCTTGTATTACCTGAATAATCCTATCAGGCTTGCTTATGGACCTTCCCGTGCCATCAGTCTTGTTGCATCCACTCAGAATTAAATTGGATACACAAAAACATCCATGAAATGAAGGCTGCTTGTCCTGGTGGGAGAGACCCACCCAAAACTAATGAGATGCAGAGCCTCGAGTGAGTTATAAACTACATGTGCAGCAAAATCAAACACACCCACAGTGCTCCCACTGGGTGTTCCCTGTTCATGCTCCATCCACCAGATATGGCTGACAGAGTCTTTCTTGTCCACTGTTATTTCATTCAACAAATTGAAAACATGGGGCACCTCCACCTAGTCCCTGACCCATGAAACCACAGGGAGAAAAGAAGAATTAAGGAGAACATGTCAGAATAAAAGCAGTGGTGTGTATAAAATGAAGGCTCCAGCCTGCTGGCAGATGTACACTTATCAAGTGAGATAACCCACATCCCAAAGAATTTTCTTCCCATTACTAGTTTTTACAGGGGAAGCAGAGGTTGCTGAAGAACCAAAGCATTCCTGACAGTGGAATTCTGAGTCTTAGGGAACTATTTGCAAAAGGTGCACAAGATCACAGCTTGATGTTTCATACCTGGCCTTGACAAACACATGGGCCTCCTGTACTGCCCATCCAAGAAAAATGGGTACATTTGCTACTTTTAACAAGAAAAGAAAGAACCACAGAAACTCCAATTCTGTGGATTTTGCACATCCAGAATGACTAAACTATGTTTTTGATGGATTTGGTCTGATCAGAAAGCTTATTCTTTTTAACAGAAGGAATTTACTCACTATGGTCTTTACTTAGGTACCCATTTTTTCCTAAAGTGTACAAAGTACTTTCACAGTCATTGTACAGCAACATAATTTATCTGCCTTGAGCAGAGCTCTGATGTATTTCCCAACATGGAGGGCTGGAGCACCTCTGCTATGAAGATAGACTGAGATAGAAGCTGCTCACCTTGGAGGGGAAAAGGCTCCAGGAAAACCTCAGACCCCCCTTCAGTGCCTAAAAGGGGCTACAAGAGGGCTGGAGTGAGACTTTTGACAAGGATCTGGAGAGATAGGACATGGGGGACTGACTTTAAGCTGAAGGAGGGCAGGATTAGATTGGATATTAGGAAGAAATTCCGTACTGTGAGGGTGGTGAGGCCCTGGCACAGGTTACCCAAAGAAGCTGTGGAAAAGTTCATCCCTGGCAGTGTTCAAGGTCAGGCTGGATGGGACTTGGAGGAACCTGGTTTAGTGGAAGGTGTCCCTGCCCACAACAGGCGGGGCTGGGACTAGATGACCTTAAAGGTCTTTTCCAACCAAACTGTTCTATGATTCTACAGCTTTCTGTTTTGATTTACAGACTTTTGTGACAGTCTCCTTTCATAATTATTAGCACGCATGTGACTTTCCTGAGTCCATCATTTACAGCTTAAAATGTGGATTTTATAAAGCTGAAAGGTTCTTATACGGTTTTATGAATAATTTGCTTACTTATTTACCTAATACCTGTTATGCTGAGTGTCTAATCTTCTGTGGGATATTTTTTTCCCTATTGCAGCTGTCATATACAGTATAGGTGGATCTGCTAATGAAACCTGTTATTAATACTGTCCAGCACTTCCTGTTATAAGACTCCTTTTGTGCTGTTTGTAATTATCTGCAATTTTCAAATTTCAACTGAGTAGGCCAGGAGGACTCACTAAGGCATTATTAAGCTGTTACATGCTTTAGGTTGGTGGAGACTGTTTATTTTAATCCAGTACACTCAAATGAGCAAGAGTCATTACTGTGGCTCAGCCTGAGCTGAACTGACATGTCAGGGAGTTCAGTGGCTTTAGGAGGAGTTCATAGGCTCCCCATTATCCTGCAATGTCCCCAGTGAGACCAGAGAGAGCAAGGAGAAGGTGCCTACCTGTTCTATCACCCTGGATCGCCAGTGCTCAGATACTCAGCTTTCCTGGAGACACCTGCATGCCAAAACCTAGAAATAGATGTCTCAGTCTGTGAACTGAATCCTACCCTCTCAAAAGCAGATGAAAAGAATACCATCTAAACTCTCCAAATGTTGAAAAATCAAAAGATCCTTAGGAAAAAAAGATAATATTTTTCCGAAGTATTCCCAGTAACATTTAGCAAGGAGAAGCATGGAAATGCACAAGAGGAAACCAATCATTCTGTCATTAACAGGCAATAAATAATGATGGAGAGGACCACCCACTGAACAATGAAGATTAAACACAATTTTGAGTAGCTGTTCAGGGAGTGTGACCCAGCCAATCTTAAATCTGAATAAGGGAAAAAGACTTTTTGAGTAGGATACACATGCAAAGTAGGGTGTGGAAACTGAGGGGAGTTTAATGTGAATACGTGTAGGTGAGAAAATCTCCACTGGTACCACTCCAGGGTAACCAGAAGTGGTGCACAGAGTGAGATGAGGATGACTAAGATGTGGTCAAGAGCATGTTGATGTAGGTTATGGAAATCCAGAGCCAGATTTAAATTGTTCTTTAATTGAATTTTAAGGTGGAGTCATAAGTAAGATCAGAATTTTTAACTCCTGAAGCCTGAACTACCTCTACCTACAATGCAATTATTGAGGGATTTAAAAGATTCACCAGTCATAACAGAATTAGTGTCATGTGAAAGGTGAAGAGAGGGTTGTTTTTTTATTGTAGGTTCAGTACATTTAACCCATCTCCTGCTGAGATAAACTAATTTTTCTGAGAATAGTGTAAATGCTGAGCTGAAGTATTCAGTCATGCAGTCATGGTTATTATAATCACTTTGGTCAAGTTTTTATTTTTAGGCTTCCCTAAAGAATAAATAATGTTCCCCCATGCAAATTATGCAAGTTTTACTTGAATGAGTAATGCGTACACAGTGAGGCTGCTACTGATGTGTTATTATAGGAACAACCAATCTGATTTTTTAATGTCTCTTGAGTAGCTCCTTCAGACGTCTTCCATTACAAAAACTGAGGAAAAGCAGTTTAGATGTCACTCCATTAAAATCATTCCTTCTTGTCCATTAGTAGTTTTACTAGACCAGATTTTGTCGTTTTGGACAAATCTGAACGTAAGGTCAAGTGTGAGATCATGGCCATTTCTTATTGTTGTATATACACTGGCAGTCAAGTGTATCACAATAGTAAGATTAATTTGTGCACGAACTGAATTCCATGTGGGATTCAGCTACACTGTTCTTACAGCAACTGCAAAAGCTTTGACCAAAGTATGGGCGTCCCCTGCCTCAGGCAAAGAAGCACATAACAGAAGATCTCTTTGTCTGAAGACTTCTAAGCTAATGAGAAAAGTTCACCAAAAGTGGAAGAAAATAGTCTGATATCCAGTGGGGAAAGTGAGATGCAGAGAAAACAAAATGTTAGAACTGGACCCAGTGCCTAGCTGCCAATGCCCATGGTTTGGCTGCCCAGAAGCTGCAGTTTGCTGGAAGAGTGTTCATTACCATGGCTACTTTGGGTTATAGTCTGCATGTTCCTAGGGAGTGAAAACCAATCCATTTCAATGTCCACATGGATTGGCTTCAATGCCTATTTCTAAATCTGTGTTAGGTTTCTTCTGCATTCTTTAGTTTCTGTTAATTCCTTTTTTGGTTTTCCAATTTTGTGATACTTTTGGCTAAACATTAGGTTATTCACTGCTATTATTTCTTTTTTTTTTTCTTTCCCTTACTTGGGGTTTTAATTAACAAGGTGACATAGGTATAGAAAAGCTTTTACTGTTCTTGAATTTTTGCAAACATTTTTCATCACTAAAGAGTGGGCTTCAGGACATTGCATTATATTTATGAAACCCCTCTGAACATGTGGATGCAAAACCTTGTGTGTAAATTCACTTCATTTCCAAATACCATTAATAAAAGAACTTGGTTGCTCAGTTATGTGAGTGCTCAGTTTCACAGACCAGTTTGTATGTCTCAGTCTGAGATCTACCTGATTGCACCAGTGTCAGGGTTTAACCCTGGCTGGCAGCTTATGACTAAAAAGGGAGAAAATCCATGGCTAAAAAGTGAGAAAACTCATGGGCTGAAATAAAGACAGTTCAATGGGTAAAACAAGAGCCATGCATGTAAGCAAAGCAGAACAAGGAATTCATTCCCCACTCCCCATGGGTGGGCAGATGTTCAGCAATCCCCAGGAAAACATGGCTCCATCAAATGTAAAAGAGATTTGGGATGACAAACATCATCACTCAAAATGTTTCCCCTCTTACTTCTTTTTCTCCTAGATTTATGTGTCAACCATGACTTCATACGGTCTGGAATATCCCTTGGGTCAGTCAGGGTCATCTGCCCCAGCTGTGACCCTCCTTGTGCACCCCCAGAATTCCTGCTGGTGGAGTAAGGTGAGGACCAGAACAGACCTTGACTCTGTGTAAGCTCTGCCCAGCAATAAGGAAAATATCCCTGTATTATCAAAACTGTTTCCAGCACAAATCTAAAACACTCATTATCAGCTACTGTGAAGAAAACTGACTCTATCCCAGCCAAACCAGTACAGAGCTGCAAATATATTTTTGATATCCAGAAAACTTGATTTGATTAATTTGTTGTATCAGACAGAACAAGTCAAATACGTTACCTCAAAATATGATTGAACTCCAAGTAAGGTCTGTACCCCCCAAAAAATAGTGTTTTAGGAGGAAAAATAGAGCATCTGAGTGGAATTGCTTTAATTAATTAATAATTTAATTTATTATTAAAGGGACTGTATTCAGTGTGTTTAATGCCTGAAAGGGATGCTGATGTCTGACTAGTGTGTGAGGCTTTGTTCTAGTGGACAAGTGCTTGGTTTCTGAACTGAGCTCAGCATGGGCCTCAACACGCACATGAGATCCTGGTGCAGTCTATTAGCACAGGCTATTTGTGCAGGAGACACACACCTGCTTTTTAAAACTTCTGATTCACAAGAGGAAAAAAGGTGTCAGCAGTTGTCATAAATCCATCATTTTTGTAGCCAGCATTGTCCCTAACTTCCCTGGCATTGTGGCATAAGGATGAGAAACAGAAAAATACTGCAAGATGACATTTATTTTTTATTATCATTATCATGCACTCCCTTCAGCAGAGGGGTGCTGGCTACAGGGTCTGTGGAGCCATGACAAGCTCTCAGAGCAAGCCTGTCCAGTTCCCCCAGTTGATGTCTCTCATGGTGACCTCCCTGCCAGGCAGGTCACCAGTTACAGGGCATTGTCACCACTGGAACTAAACCCACAGAGAGTCCGTGTGGTTGTTCAGCTCACGTGGTTCTAAAATGGGAGCTCACACTCTGTATCATTGCAATTTGCCATCCTGCTGGAAATGCATGTGCAAGAAGGGGTGTGAGACCTCAATATTTACGGGAGGGTGAGACCAATATCGTGGCGGTTGTGGACTCTGTGTGGGATGCAGTGACAAAGGGTATGAAATAAGTAGTGTGGGATCTCATTCCCTGCTCCTTCAAGCAAGTTCTCGTATGCCCTAGCAAAGATACTTAGCTTTAGGCTCGTTCATAACTGAGCATTAAAAAAGTCGGTCTTGGTTTTGATCATGCCACAGACACCAAGTTTGAACACATACAAGTCACAGACAGGATTGTGCCAACCTATCTTACTCCTTCAACATTCAGCATCTACAACTGGGCTGCTCACCCCAGAGTTCCTTGGTAGGATGGGGAATAGGAGCTTCCTCCAGGAGGAATTAATTCATTTTATTCTTAGCCAGCTCTCTGAAGGCTGAATCTCTCGCCTGCTGCTGTCACCTATTTCTCTCTAGTGACTAAAGAGAACAACTGGGGTGAGCACCTCCACCTTCTTCTGGCAACTCCAGTCACAACCTACTGGTGTCTCTGTTCTCATTTCTCACATGTACAAGGGCTGTTTGATTCACAAAAAAAAATTATGTAAAGAGATTCTGGGCTCACTACCTTTTATACAGACACCATATTTTAGATGTCTAAATAAGGTCTGTGTAGATAACTAGTTATATCTTTGTAAAAAGGTGACAGAAATTAGTCTAGCCTTAATTATAGAGAATATTAACAATTATTATTATTGTTATCACTATTAAAATGTATGTTTTCTGCTAACCCTGAAGTCAAAGTGATGATAAGCAATAGTCTTTATCAACACCGTCAATGCCCTTTCCAAACATGTAGGTTCTGCCAGCAATAAACACCGATTTTCAAGCTTTGGAGCTGCCATTTCTAACTTCAGCTTCAGTATTTATTACTACCATTATTTCTATTATCCTGAATTACCACGCAGATAGAAAAGGGAGGAGGGATGATTTTTTTTTTGAAAACCTGTCTCTTTTGTCTAGGCAAGATATTGATGAGTAGTTCCAGACAGAAAATTTTGTGGAATTCAAAGGAAGGATGAAAGTCAATCTCTTCCCTGCTGCTATTCGAACTTGCATTTTCTGCAAGTTTGGATATTTCTAAAGACACATTCAGAGCACTAACACATTACTTGCAGCTGCCACCTAATTGATTAAAGACTATGTTTAATTAAAAACTCTCGCAAGAACAGAACGATGGAAGGATGAGTTAAAATTACATTTCAGCCCACCTGAAATAGTGAAGCTCAAAATATACATGCTGAATCACACCACTAATTGGGAATGTATTTTCAAGGGCACATCCAGAACCTTCCTGGAAAGATCCAATAGGACATAATCACACATCTGTCAGCACTGCCTATGGATCCATACCTATGGGCCGCACACGCACTTGGGGATTTTGGCAGGGAGTGGGTTGAGAGGGTAGAGTTAAAAAAGCTCATGGAAAGGCCTGTTTTATTCAGTTCACAGAGATGGCAACATGGTTGTATCTAACTGAGTGAAATGTCCACATTTAATGACCACATGGCTGGGTGCCCTTTAAAATTTGTCTAACTTTGCATCTTCAGAAACATACGAGTTCTTTGTGGAGCTTTTTTTTTTTATCTATGGAGGTTTTTTGGCATCAAGTCTTTTCACTGCAGCTGGCCATTTCCCTCATCTCAGGACAGACACTGCTGTCACTAGATCAATTACCAGCATTCATTTCGTCTCGTGCTCTGACCCAATGGACTCCTTGTTCTCCCTCTGTTGACAGCCTGAGAAGGCTCCAGCCAAACTGGCCGCTAGCGACTGACCCCTCCACAGACAACTTCATTAGGGTAATTGCAAGGCTGGAAGCAGCCGAGACTGGGGCCCAATTACAACTCTCCTTGTCCAATTCAGCCAGGGCTTAAATTACCTGGATGGGTCAAGGATGGTAGTGTGCTCAGGTGAACAAAAGCTTTCCCTCTATTCTTGTGCCTTTCACAGACAGACATCCTTAATTATGCTTGTCATTGGGACATAATAAGGCTGATTTCTTTAAACGGCATCTTTCCTCAGCAGGGAAACTGATGCAGGGTCTGACTGAGCACCAACACCCAGCAGCCCAGGGACTCAGAGCAATGTGGAGGTAGAAGCAGCTTTTGGGATTTTCCTCCTCAGGTGGTCATGGAACAGAGAGAAGTCAATGCTTAGTGTGCTTTATGTGCTCTTACACAAGCCAGCAGTTCACGACAGTGGTGATAAAAATATGGAAAAAGGGTTTTTTATTGTTTTCCCATAACAATAGTCAGGTTCTGAGCCCATTAGTTTAATTTTGTTTGAAGGAGATGGTCATTGGAAGTGTTGACATGAGCTGTTACACTGATTTACGGACAAAAAACGAGACCAAACCTTGGCCATACATACTTTAATTGTCTTAATGAGGGACTTGGTTTCCCAAAGTTAGGAGCAAGCACGATCATACCTGGGGAATGTAATATTCTCAGCACTTTTAAAAAGAACTTCTGTGTTTAAATATTTAAATACATATTTATTAATCTACATCTTAAGTTCTCACACTTAGAAATCTTGGGAAATTTCTGAACTGCATATGTACGTATTTCTGTGTTATTATATTTACCCTTCTAACAAAAATTCAAATGTCCAGTATTTAAAGTGACTACAAATGGCAGGTTTGTACACACAGTATAACACACATGCTTGTTCTACTTTTTATGCAATGTTGAGAGATTATTTGTTTCATTCCATCATATTTTACAGGCAAGGTTAAATAAGATGCAAAAATAAAATCATGGAAATGTGAAGCAAAGCATAATTTTGAGAGAACATAGCATATATTTTCTTAATTCTGAAGAATTAAGAGAACTTGTAGCTTCAGTTCTTACATTTCATTTGGATATTTTAATCAATATTATATAAGATCTATAATAAAAACTGATTATAAAATATTAATTGATAATTTACTAACAGAAAATAAGTTTTTTGTATCACACAAGGTCAAATATCAAGAAAACAAGTACAAAATAATAATTAAACAAAAGCTGTTTAAAACTCCTGATGAAATCATGTAAAAAATATGAAAATAAAGAGCGTGAGTACTATCAATTTTTACAAATACCTTTCCTGATTTTATAAATTCATTTATCAAAGAAAAAAAATTGCCCAAATTTTTGCTGACCTACCCCCCACCCCATCTGCCCTTGCCTGGTCACATGATTTCCAATATCACATTTGACATTACTTAAAAATTATTAACAAGGAAAATTATTGCAAAGGGTTAATTTTGATAACTTCTAAATTTCACCATGTCATTTCTTTACAAAATCAGATTAAGAAGCTTCAGTTATCTACTAGACATGAAGAACAGACTAGTAACAAAATTTCAGGAGTTTCCTATTGCATCGGAATTGGGATAGGATAGACTAGACTGGGTTAGGCTAGGATAAGACAGGATAGAATAGGACAGGATGGAACAGAACACAACAGGACAGGACAGAACCCAACGTGGATTTTGGATAATTGATGTAACTGAAATGACCATCTGTGGACAGCAACATTTATAAGTAAATCTACAAGTCTCAGTGAGTGATTCTGTGCTGATACTACTTTCATCCGGACTAAATAGAGCAGACATAAACCTGTGGAGTATTGTTTCACCTTGCAACCCCCCCTGGATAAAATGAGTGATTACTGAGGAGGAAAATCACACATTTGCTGTCCTGGAGCAGACCTGTGTTAGTAACCCTTTCTTCATATTGAAATCACTTTGTCTGTAAAGAGTCTGGCCAAAACAATAGTAAAAGAGCTATATTTTAGCACATATAAAGAAGTCAAAACCTCATTTCCCAAGGAAAAACCCTAGCAGTCTCAAGGAGGCAGCGTGAACCAGTGAGCTTCATCCCATTTCTGGCAATCTGACTCCGTGCTAGGTTGCATCACCAAATGTTGGGATCTCTTCCAGTTTAGTCACAGCATTCCCCTACCTCCTGTTTGATCAGATCTGGCCCTTAGTGTTAATAAGTGCTATTTTCCATGACACTGTGTGTTTTGCCTTGTAGAAACAAGTTATGAAACCATTTTGCATCACTAATCCAAATAATAACCTCTTTTTAAAACTGTTAGGTTTGAATCTATCTGCTTTAAAAAAGATACTTTGAAAGGAAAGGATTCCTCCTAATCTAAGATATGGCTTCAAATTAGGTTAAAACAATTTCCAGTTGCTATCAGGGGATGCGTATTTCATCAATTTTGATGGACAGAATAAGGTGAAATTAATCCAACACAATGGAATTGAAGCAATAAATATAATAAACCAAGCATATATTGCTGGAAGTAAGGTGTTAGCTCTTATTTCCTTCCTGAGATCAAGAATTCACATTCTTGGAGTCGTGCTACCTCCCTGGCAGTGTCAGCACCAAGTTGCAACGACGACAGCTGGAGGCTGTTTAGACAAAGTGTCAGTTCCACAGGTGAGGGGTGGGGGGGAAAGGGATTATTTCTGGAAAAACTATTACAAACCACTTCTATTCAAGATTAAAAAAACATAGCCTCATAAGAAGCCACAGGATATTAATATATTAATGATAATGTCTTTTCACTTCACCCGAGGACTTAAATACACTTTATAAACACTATTTAAATGTCATCACTGATTTGGTGAAGCCATTATGAACCACAGCAGACATTTCCTGATTCTCCCTGGAGACTCTCTATTTTCTCTGCCTTCCCATGATACCCAACACACAGTGAGCAACACAAGCCTTTTACATAGATGGAAAAAGCTCAGGGAGTGGGAGGAAAATCCCCTCCATGAATCCACACATATGCCAGTGGTGAGATGGAGCACGAAGATTTTTTTTATTTCTGAGACAAAGAGAGTGAGATTTTGATTTTCCTTTTTTCACCTTTAATTTTCAAAAATTATATTCACTTTTTTTCCTGTACAACCCTGATGTGTGATCCAGACCTTCAAAGTCTTTTTCAGGAACAGATGATGTTCTCGACTGCACAACCCCCTCACTCAGGATTCAGGGCAGTCTGGAACCACCACTTTGCACAGCTTGTAAAAGAGTAGTGGTTTTTAATCTCTACATCACTGCTGTGGAGCAAAATGAAATTTATCATAAAGTTTATATAATATAAAATACCGATTAAGAAAAAAAAGTTAGGAAATATCCATCTGAGAAGGGTTTACAAATTAAGACATGTACTTAAAATCTAAGAATTTATTCCAAAGCAAGTGAACATGATCATAGAATCACAGAATAGCTTGTTTGGAAGGGACCTTAAAGATTATCCAGTTCCAACCCCCGTGCCACAGGCAGGGGCACCTTCCACTATCCCAGATTGCTCCAAGCCCCATCCAACCTGGCCTTGAACACTTCCAGGAATGGAGAAGCCACAGCTTCTCTGGGCAACCCGTGCCAGGGCCTCACCACCCTCACAATAAAGAATTTCTTTCTAATGTCTTATCCATACCTCTTCTCTTTCAGTTTAAAGCCATTCTACGATGATCCTCTACATGAGTCTGTAATTCTGCAGGTATGTGGCCTCACCTCTCTCTGGTTTTGGGGGAAAAGAAAAAAAAAAAAAGAAAAAAGAAAACAAAAGGTGTTTTTGAAATTATAACTCCCAGTTCAGAAAGACCTTTTGCCAATTATGGGATACAGATTGTCTCTCATGCCTTTGATGCATCTATCAGGGCAGCATGGAGCCACCTTATGCACAGATGGGAATTACAGTATCTGGGCCAGATCGAGAGCAAATTTTGCCATGTTAGAGTGTGTGTTTCAATTTGTGCTGGCAGAACTGAGATCAGAATCAGTCATGTGAGCACGGAAGTGAACACAACTCTGCTTCCCATTTAAAACAGCTTTCTCAAGTGGGATTAAGGGATTAGGTTTTGTGGTTGTCTTCCAGAAGCAATGTCACGGGGTGGTTTTACTACGGAAAGACCTGGTGTTTCGCCAGTGCAAAATAAAGTCTGCTGGCAACACGAATGCAAAATCATTGAGACAGAGGCTCAGTTCAGCTGCAGCAGCCTGGCCTCAAAGTTACCCAAGCTCTGACTCTCTTGTAGCATAGATTAAAATTAGCTGGTGAATTTCTGAAATTCCTCTCTCTCCGTACTGTCCCTCTTCCAAGATTGCTGCTCCTCAGCAGGAGAGTCTGAAGCAGAGTATCAGCAATGGCAGCTTGCATGTCAACACTGAAATGCACAATTTCAGTATATTTTATTATACCAGGCTGATTAAAAAAATTTTTTATGGTCTCCATTGGGCCTTACAGTGTACTAATTCAGGAGCTGGTTCACAAACTATTTAGACATCTTGCCGGTAAATCCATGAAATGGGGGAGGGTGGGGGGTATGAAAACAATACTGACCTCAGCTATACAGTTTCAAGCAGCTGCCATGTGTGGGTGAGAGCCATATCTCTGATATTTCCATGGAGCCTGACCTCAGTGCAAGTGAGAATACCAAAGAGAGCAGAGGTGTTTGAGCATCCTTCTATTTTCCAGACTGGCTTCTCCAAAAGCTGGAAGCAGCAAAAGTTTATTTAGCATTATCTAGAGTTTCTGGGGTTATTTTTAACATACAAACTCCATCCACTTTACCAGGAAATTTCCTATTGCATGGACAGCAATATGATTAAATTTGGTCTAACATGAGATCCTCCAGCCTAGAAAAGTCCTTCTGTCTCTTTTCATGTCACCACTTGTTGATGGGGCAATTGCTCTTTCCTATTTTGATTTGGAGGATTGCAGGCTAAAAATTATAGTAGGAAGCTGATAAAGTCTCATCTTTATCTGAGGATATTAATGCACTCCAAGGAGCACTTCTGCCTTGAAAACTACCTCAAAAGACTTAAAATAATGTCAGGGGTTTAATCATCACTCCACCAAGATTAACATTAATCACAAATGATAACAACCTTACTCGGCTTTGTTCCCAGGTCCACACATAACAATATTCTCAGTTTGCCTAAAAAAATGTCAACGTTCTCTTGGAAAGAGAGAAGTAACCTATGAACCTTTCCCTGGAACTCACCAAAAAAGCCCAGGAATCCAGAAGCCCAGATGTGAAACCAAATGTCAGATAGCAAACAGAGCTGGCTGCAATGCACAGATCTCTCTGTTCCCCTCTTGTGTCTAAACCCTCTTCAAAACTCTTTACTGTTCACATGAATGTCAAATCTGGTGACTACAGCTCTTTGAGTCCTGGTAATCAGCCAGTTCTGTTTCTTAGAAGTCCTGGAGACATCCTAGCACAATATTCAGGACTCTGTGCCCCTGCGAGGTGAGTCGGTCAATGGCATTTCTGTGCTGCAGTTTCACACGCCGTAGGAAGAGGCACTCGCACAGCGCCTCTCTCCCTCTACAGCCCTCATCTTACCCCTGTGAGTGGCATTTGCAAGCCTGTGCCACTGAAATTGGGAATCACTGAGGTGTTCCCACCTCATTCCCAGGGTTTACCAGTCACTCATTTGCATCCTCAGATTGCATCTCCTCTCCTGCCCTAGAGCTCTGCGTGTTGAGACAGTCAGTGGCCACCCCAGCTGCACATGCCCAGGGGCTTGCAAGGACACCAGAGTGCTAACCCACACTTGGAAGACAACTGGGATCCCAAACTGAGCCCTGTTGGAAGGCAGACTGCTGAATTGCACATCCCTCCTCTCTTTCATGGCCTGGCAGTCTTGATGAACACATTCAAAGCTCAAGAGATCTGGGCTTAATGCACTGGGTGATTTTTCACAAATATCTTTCTGAGTGTGCTGTTATATTCATGACTCTTCATAGGTCTCATTGCAGCAAAGAAGTGTTTAAATATCTTGTATAGGCATAGAATAATTTAGATTGGAAAAGACCTCTAAGATCATCAAATCCATCTGTTGTCCCAGCACTGCCAAGACCACCAATAAACCATGTCCTCAAGTGCCACATCTTCATGCCTTTTAAATACCTCCAGGGATGGTGACTCAGCCACTTCCCTTGTCAGCCTGTTCTGGTGCACACTGGACAAGAAAACCAGAGAGCTGTTGCTTGAAGATGACTTGTAATATGCGTTGAAAATTTAAAAAAAAAAATACACAGCAAACACAAAACCTTGTCTAATGCGAATGCTGAGAAAGTGATGTGACACTACAGCTACCTGGCTCCATTTTCAAGGAAGGATGACAGTACAACAAAAAGCTTCCAAGAGTCTTTTGAGGAAAAAAAATAACATCGCATAAGTGATATTAAACACATATAAATCAGAGTTATAATTACTGCCTGGAAATCTGTCAGATAAATTTTATAGTGAAGCTTTATGAGACTTCCCCTTCAGGCAATGGTGAGACTGTGATACTCTTTTTATAAGCATTCCCTGGGCTGCTCCATGGTTTTGCTTGTGACAGTCATATGGAGTTGATATAATTCTCACTGTCTCCTAATTAGCACCGTTCCATTATCCAACACCCTGCACAGATCAGTTTCATTTGTAGTAGCATGTAGTATGTGACAGTTACTAGTAATTTAAAATTATGATAAGTCGCCAACAACACATTCTTCTTTGCAGTGTTATCACCACCCCCCTGGTAGAATAGAGGGAAAAGAAAAAGAAACCCTCCACATAAAACCAGCATGCAAAGAGAGGTTTTACAACCACGGCAACCCCTCCAAAATTTAGGCTCTTTAAGGACCACCCAATCAATTAATCCACTGGGTGCTGCTCAGTAAATCTTTTTAATAACACAACATGATTAAGTTATTCCCTGATTTTTCATCTCCAAAGATTTACGAAAAGTTACTCAGAGACACCTGTGTGGAAAAAAACATAACCTAATCCATCATGGTTTGATGTTTGCCCACAGGCAGTTCTCCAGCTGAGCTAATGGCACTGTGTCAGGTGAGAGCCGTATCTTCACACCACAGAACTATTTTGCCTTTGGGAACATGAGGATTTTTTTAAAAAAAGATTATTCCTAGTTGTTACCTTTGTAGCAATGTATTTATGCAACAGGTGATACTCTGAAGATGAGAAGTGATTCCACTGGAAAACCACATTATGTTTAAGGAATGTCTCTCTGTTCTTGCAGTGGTGTTCTCTTCCAGATAGACAATTTTTAGTGTTTGCAGACAGGACCTTTCTCCCAATGACCTACAAAGATGCTGTCAGCTCTCACAAATTAAACTTCAGAATATTTCATAATAAACCAAAGAACCATGCAGAAAATGTGATCACATATTTGTCTTGAACGTGAAGTGGGTGTCCACCTTTTTCAGGATGCTGAGGATAAAGAGAAATATCTCTTCTTTCTCACTGCAGAAATGTCCTGGACTCTTCTCTAGATGTTTCTCCTAATCCTCCTCCACAGCACTTTGTCATTGGACTTTAATGGCATAGTCATTTTTTCCCATCTGTCTTGGTTATGTGTTAAATCATGACAATACAAGCTACATCACTCACAAGAGCCAAGCCCTGTGTCTTCCTGTTATTCCCATAGGTTCAGACAAATTTTCCCAGAGTGGTAGAGTAGACCAAGCAGCTGTGGATCATTTCTCCGTTTGCATCTTTTTCCCCCTGCCTCAGTAGTTTTGGTCATTACTAAAGACCTAAAATTCTTAATTGACTTGGACTTTACTACAGCTGCAAGTCTTTAGCCTTTCATTCAGGTAACAGCTGATTCCTCCTTTATCCACCAAAACATTTGATGGTTAAAGTTGTTTTCTAGGTTTTTTTTCCCAGCTTATTCTTTCATTTCAGCTGTGTTACTCAACCTCTGTCAAGCACCAGATTAAAGAAAAAAAGTGAGGCGGGAAAAAAGCATATATGTAGAAGAAAAGCCTCAGCATCAAATCTGGCCTAAATATTTTCAGGAACAAAACCAAGTCATGCCAAATTCCAGGGGATGGATAGATGGTGTCAGGCTGCCATGGCCTCCACAAGGAGGAGAGACCAACGCAAAGATCCAGCTGCATATGGGTGAGAAACTGTTGTGTTTCTTTGCTTACTGGACCAAATATACAGCAAAACAGCACCAAAATAAATGCTGGAAATCCAGCAGCACTCAAATGCAGGATTGAAACCAGCTAATGGCAAAGCTACAACTGGAAGGAAAAAAACCAAACCCAACAACAAAAAAGTGCTGTCTGCAACTGCGGTTACAGTTTAATTGCAAGCATCTACATGCATGCATTTTCACACCTGGGTTGTTTCCCCACCCTTTCTGGAGACCAGCCCTAAACTTCTCACTGACGCACATGCAAGAAGAAAACAAGTTGCTTTGCAGTCTGTCCTAACGGAGAGAGTCTTTAGGCAAAGCACTGGGATCTGGCAAGTCTACAAGAGGCAAGCACACAAGCAAGGATTAGCCACATTGGGTTTGGCTTCCACAACTTGCTCTCTTTTATTGAAAGAAATGGCTAAATCATTAAAACTGGTGAAGTAGGAGTGGAAAAAAATATGAGTCTCTTTGGATCTAACACTCAGCAAGAACCAGAAGGTTATACAAAGAATGAAGAAAGATTGTTTGATGGGTTTGGTTGTTTAATCAAAACTTAAATTGCTTTTTTTCCCTTTTTCTTTCTTTTTCTTTTTTTCTCTTTTTTTTCTTGCTATATAAGCTGGGTTTCTTGCTATGTATGCTGGGTTTATTAGAGGATTTTTGCCCTAGTTCTATCCTGTAGTTCTACACATCTTGACAAAAGACTAATTATGAGAGCTGTGCTTCATCAAACCCCAGAGAAAAAGATGTTGCAGTGAGACCTAGATCCAAAATCTGCAGATAAAAAAGCAAATTTGCCATTTTATACCCAGCAGACCCCTCTGTGATATGTAGCCTGTCATTCAGGACACTGTAGAACACCAGTGCTTGCTTCCTACTTGCATCCAAAGGACTGAATGCTCCAAAAGCGAAATGTCTGTATTTCACCTCTCACACATCTATAACTTATTCTACATTTCCTGTCACCAACTACACAAGTGCCACTACCAGTTCCCATTGAATGTCTACATTGGCTCTAATCTGTGATAACAGTGAGATCAGTCCTTGAGACTGCAAATCTCCAAGAGAGAGATAGAAATTTTTGGGAGTGACCTATAAAAGCAAGTTAGAGTGATAAGGGCAGCACTGCAGCATACCCAGTCCTGAAGCCACTGGTGTTTTTGGGGCCAGACTTGTGACCCCTTGAAAGCACCTGTGGTTTAGAGGGAAGTCTCTAAACTCACGTTTCTGCACAAGAGATGCAGATGGAGATTATGTTATTGCTTTTCTATGTCACCCCTGCAACTGCCTAGAAAAGANCTAGGAACCAAATGTCAGTGGGCTGAATAGGTCTCCTAATGGGTATGAGCACATGCCAGTGATCACAGACAATCACACTAAATTTCCCTTAGCAATATCCAACAGACCAAACTGTGATCAGTGATAACTGAGCCCTTAGGGACTCACTTGTAGCCCATTCAAAAATGCATATGCCCTCAAGGGAAGACTTGCCTCGTTTTCCTGAGGAAATTAAATAGACTCTTTATAGAATTAGCAAAAATCAGCAGGGGTTCAGATTTCCCATAGTCTTTCACGACTTGTGGTTTAATAGCAGACTTTAAGTTAATGTATATCAGATACATGCAGTTTGATTTTCCTTTCACTTACACTGAAAAAAAANTCTACATTTCCTGTCACCAACTACACAAGTGCCACTACCAGTTCCCATTGAATGTCTACATTGGCTCTAATCTGTGATAACAGTGAGATCAGTCCTTGAGACTGCAAATCTCCAAGAGAGAGACAGAAATTTTTGGGAGTGACCTATAAAAGCAAGTTAGAGTGATAAGGGCAGCACTGCAGCATACCCAGTCCTGAAGCCACTGGTGTTTTTGGGGCCAGACTTTTGACCCCTTGAAAGCACCTGTGGTTTAGAGGGAAGTCTCTAAACTCACGTTTCTGCACAAGAGATGCAGATGGAGATTATGTTATTGCTTTTCTATGTCACCCCTGCAACTGCCTAGAAAAGAGTTATAGAGAAAATTAACCAAACTGGAAGAGGAATGGTTTAGGTATGTAGGATTTTCTTAGAATGCAGAATGCAGCACTGCCTGCCCAGTGTAGCAGCACCCTGGACAAGCTCTTTTCTGATCCCAAACATCTGCTCCTTTGCCTGAANAGACTTTAAGTTAATGTATATCAGATACATGCAGTTTGATTTTCCTTTCACTTACACTGAAAAAAAAATACATAGATTTTAATGAGCTATTCCTTATTTTCACTTTAAGGGAGAGAACAATAAGGGTCACAGTACCCAAAAATCTTTCCAAAGAAGAATTTTAAAAATTTTCTATTTCTTGTCTGTGATAGACATATAGCTCACAGCACCAAGAATATGCTGCTTGACATTTTCAAAGCATTCCCAAGAAGTATTAGATCAGAATCAGAGGTAATTATTGAAAAATTTTGAGATTTTAGCCAAAAAGGTGTTTTGTCTGCTTTCTGGCAATTTTAAAATATTCTAAGATAGGAGAAGACCTCCTTTTCCTTAAAAAATAAAAAATCAAATCGAAGTACATAAAGAGGCATTATTTTTGAATTGTGCAAAAAAATTAAAGTCTTCTGAAACTGAGAATTCAATTTGCTACTGCTAAACATTTTTTGGCAGAAATATCTCCACTGGCTCGGGATTTCTGTTTCCAGAGTCCAGGTGTAGCCTGGGAAAATGGAGCCTCCCAGTGTTTTGTTCCATAGACTGTTTGTGGCAAATTGGGAGGGACCAGGGAGATCATGAGTCTTCTCTTCTTCTTCTTCCTTCTACCCATCACATATCACGTGTGTTGTTCTGGTAAAGCTCGTTCTCTTTTGTAAAACTCTCCAGGAGGATTTGTTGTGCCTCTTGCCCTTTGGAGACCCCTGGATTGATGCCTCCTATTCTAAATACTGTGAGTTTTCTGTTTGCAGCCCTGCTAGAGAGAACCAAAACCCTTCAGTTCAGTTGTTTAGTGTCACCTCAAGAAGAAGAAGCCACGATTTCCCAGAACACCAACCTTTGACACCTCCTTGTTCAGTGGACGTGAAATCAGAAGTCAACAGCAGCCACAGGAAGGAGTCTCAAACAGCTTCAGTTGCTTTAAACTGACAAAGGTCAGATTTAGAACAGAGAGTAGGAAGAAATTCTTCCCTGTGAGAGTGATGAGGCCCTGGCACAGGTTGCCCAGAGAAGCTGTGGATACTTCATCCGTGGGAGTGTTCAAGGCCAGGTTGGATGGGGCTTGGAGCAACCTGGGATAGTGGGAGGTGTCCCTGTCCGTGGCAGGAAGCTGGAATGGGATGATCTTTAGGGTCTCTTCCAATCCAAACCATTCTGTGATTCAAACGGTCACTCTGTTTTGTAAGGCACAAATGATATACATAGATTAAAAGAAAAGAACAAGACATTAGATCCATTTTCTTGCCTCAGTTTCCCCAAATATTCTCACGCAAAACCAGTTGCTGTCCAAGGAAAACATCCAAATACACCCTTCCCTCTCAAATCTCTCCCCATGGAGCCCTTAGAGGTTTGGTACACTTAGCAATGGACAGATAAGAAATGCTCCTCTTTTTCCCAACACTTCACTAACCAATTCATATCCCTGGATAGATGGTTTTGGGGGCTTTCTGAAAATAAGACCTTTTTTTCTCTCAAAACTTCTGGAATTAGCACCCAAGAAATCTTGTCGCTTAAGAGACTTTTGGTCTTATTCCTCAAACAAGGGTTCACCTGTGCCTCAAGCTCACCCCATATGCAGAGAACATCCCAGATTTTTACTAGTGATAATTTTCCTGCCAGCGCTTTTCCTGCTTTCCACATCACTGGGAGGATAATTTGCCCTTTTCCTTTCAGCCCCTCTCTCAGGAATACACCGCACTGTGGAGCAAATCACGTTCACCTGTAATAGAAAGGAGACGGGATGTAGCTAATAAAGAACAAGGCAATTCAAACTTTTTTCCTGAGCCCTCAGGAGGAATACCCAGGTGTGCTGAGGAAGATATGCTTGGAAAAAAAGAAAAGAGCCATTCTGCAGTCAATCTAAAAGCACTAGGCCTCCTTTCATGAATTGATTTACCCACTGGGTGACATATTGGCAATTTTCTGTTACCTACCCAGTGATATGACTAAGTAGATGAAGCTTAAAGGCAGGTCAGATAAAAAGACTTTAATCTAACAAAGGCAGCCTGAATTTCACATGTCAAGGAAGATGATTTAACAGGGAATAGCAGCCTAAAAGCGATACTGAATCAAGGTGGAGAATCCATAATTAATGTTACACTGCAGAAATGTTTACTCAAAAACAGAATGACAAAAAAGGGCTCGATTCATCTGTCCTATACAAGGTCCCAATTCAGCAAAATACATCACTACGGTCTTTTTGTTAAAATGTGCTTCAATCTGGACCTGCATGGGAAGGAATGCCTTTGAATCCATCTCTTTACAACCAGTGCAAAAAAGAGCAAAAATCAGTCATGACAAGTTTTATAAGACACAGGCTGAGTGCTGCTGGAATGTGATGAATACACCCAACCAGTTAGACTTGGCAGAAATGTTGTTCGGAGAATTAATTAAAACTGTTTCCTCTGAGGAAGGAAAAGTGTTTTGGGAAAAGCAGTAATATCATATGAAAGTGACATGAGACTTGTTCAAGTGTTTTCAGCCCCAAGGGGTAAAATGCCTAAAGGAGTGGTTGGTCCTTGAATAATTTATTTATCTTGCAGATACGCTTCACCGTTTTTCCTACCAGGGTTAGTTGAATTTCCTGAACAGCAGCCCTAAATGTAACCTCAAGTTACTAAACGACACCAGGGGAAGAGGAAGGTTGTATTCTGCTCCTCAAAGTGCTTTATTTGTCCTTACCATTTTGATGATTTCTCCCTTCTCTAGTGGAAGATGTCCCTCCCACAGCAGGGAGGTTGGAGCTGGATGATTTCTACAGTCCCTTCCAAACAGAATCATTCTGTGATTCTGTGATTCTCCTTTAAAATTAAAAGTGAGCAGCTGCTGCATGCCTAGTCCTTGCATGCCAAGGAAGCAGTCACTGTCTGCAGCCCCTCAAATGTACAAGGAGGGCTCAGCATCTTGCAGCGGGTACAGGATGAAGTCACTGGTGAGGACTGACTCAGGATGAGCTGCATGGCTCTAGGATGGCTTGCTGCTGGACAGCCACAAAAATATTTTTTGTCCTTTTTTCTAGGAAGCCTTGAGTTTACTCCAGGTAGAGACTCAGAGGTGTTGAGGATTAAAAGCTGTATAACCTTTACTTCTCACCTTCTGCTACTCATCTTCTTACTCTACACATCTGTTCGGCCAGGGACCATCTCCTACCCCTTACTGGCAATAACCTCAGCAAAAGGCAACCATCAGATTGCCTCCCAGTTAATAACCTTCTCAGTTTGAAGGAATCCAACCTGAAGAGACAGCAGTCTTCAGGTCAAGTACTCTGACCTGAAAACCTGTGAGCTCCTACATTGCAGCTGGAGGCCCACTGGAGGCTGCTCATTGCCCCGAGACCAAAAAAAAAAAAAACCCCAAAAAACCCCTAACACCAAATAGAGATTCTGCAGAAGACCCTTGATTAATTATCCTCATTACTTAATATTTTAACCCACCTTGTCAGCCCTTCCCACTCTGCCTTGCAGGAAGAATATCATTTCCAAAATGCCTGGAGCTAATGGCAATGGGGAAACCACACACAGACCAAAGTGCTGACAAGGGCAGAAACTGATTCTCCATTCAGCACCTCTGACTTCAGAAATACTCACATGCTCTGGCCAACCTCCACGATGTGGGTTAAAATCAGATCTTTTGCATTTATCTCCTGATTAAGTATTTCCTCTGCTCTTTACCCTGATGGACTGGTAAGGTTTGTGATTATCACCTGAACAGAGAGGATTTGTTCTTAGTTTTTCCCCCCTGCTACTGCACAACTGGCTTCCAGTGTGATCCACACATTTGTATAAATTCTGCTGTAAGACTCTGAGTCACAGCTGGGATTTAGCTTGAAACAACCCTCTGGGCTCTGAGGCATCTTGGACAGACCTCATGTTTAGAATCATGGAATCACAGAATAATTAAGGTTGGAAAAGTCCTCTCAGATCTTGGAGTCCAACCACTAACCTAACACTGGACTGTCAATAAGATAGATATTGTGATATGTGGGAGTAGTGGGGGTTTGTGAAGGGGAAACACTCTTTTTCTTAGGTCTAGATAGCCAAATTCCAAATGTGACTTTGGTACTGAGACTCAGGGACATGTGATATTGAAGCTGACATCCTCACTTGGCTGGGGGTATAACCTGCTTGAGCTGAAATCCTGAGTGGTTTTGGTAACTCATAACTGCTTAGCAATTCCCAGTGGTTTCCAGCCTCTTTCTCCCTTCTTCAAAACTTTGCCACTGTGAAAATCAGCCTGAGTTTGCCTTCCAGCATGATGCAGTTCTGGGGCAGTGCCTTCATGAGGAGGTGAACGATCCCTGCAACAGGACTGGGAACATCCAAAAACCCAAGAGATATTAGAACACATATACCTCCTCTAAGGTAAGCCATGGAAACTCATCTTGAAGAGTTTTATGGATAAAATTAATTTTTATTCATTGTCTGTCTTTACACTTTGTATATTATATTTTATA
>VYXC01007878.1:3123682-3170335 GCA_013397175.1 Platysteira castanea
TATTTTATATATTTTTTTATTCATATATACAGTCTTATACCATTAAGCAAGCATTAATAGATGTGGAATGATGGATTGAAGAGGGTTTTTCTGCATTATCCTTGTCTACAGACAGATTTTAGCCACTGATTTTTGGATGACAGCATTACCCTTAAGGATGAAAACACAAAAGGGAAAAAAAAAACCTCTCACAGTTTTAAATGCCACCAAGTTTGCCCTAAACCAGAGGAAATTGAGGCTTTTGGAGCCATTCTAATGACATTAAACAAATTCCAACTCACTGAAGAATTTGATACAGCTGGCTGATGGCTGACTGTTCTTGCTAAGCTTATTAGTCAATAAAACAATCAAAATCTTATGCTGAAACAAGCATGAGCAAACTTATCTCTTTCCCATATCCTGGGATGGGATAGATTCACATCCTCACATGTAAATGTACCTTAATAGATAAAAGACTGAATCTTTTAAAATCAAATTTTTGTGGGAAACCTTATTTTTCTGTGGCACTTCTGTTTTTATGACTACCTCCCTGTAAAAATAAAAAAATCACAAAACCCTGAAGGCCTAAGATGTTTTAGTGTTGTCCAAAACAAAATAAATAAATATGAAGTTGAATTAAACGGAAGATGAAACAAATCATCATAAAATTATAAAGTAAAAAATGAAATTGAATAGAAATGAAATGAATAAAAATAAAATGAAATAAAAATAAAGTAAAATAAAATATAAAATTAGACTAAATTAAATTAAATAATAAATTGCTGGGTAAGTAGGAAGTGGGAGGGAAAAGAAGAGATTTGGCTTTGCAGCAAAGCTGCTTGCCTGAAGATGTAAGAACATTTTCCCAGTGAGCTCAGCATTCAAAGCCAGGCAGCCAGAACACGCTTCACAAGAGAGAACCTCCTGTGAACTCCTCACCTTTGTAAGGTAAGTCAGTGTTCACAAGGAAATACCCCACCACACCATTCCCTTTGATGTTTTCACTCTGCAGAAGGGAAGGGTGGTCTTTTTAAAGAATTCACAATAGAGAGAGAAGGGGAAGAGGAAGCCCTTTGAAGAGAGCAGAGAGCCTCCTCTCATTTTGCTGCAGACTACAAGACACCCCTTTTCCTTTGTGCCGTGCACAAAAGAGGGTTTGCAAGCCCACTTCCCCCTCAACCAGACACATTTTCTGCGAGTACCATACCGAGGGGAGGTGGCTTTCCAACACACAGAACGCAGAGAGGGGAAGGAACTGTATGGCTTCACACGTCAACCATGAAACAAACCTCTTGAAAAACTTCTGTGTAAAGTTGTAAGGCCTGGTGGGTCTTCCTGCATTGTCAGGATGAGCTGCAAGAGCACGCACGCTGGTCCACAGGCAAAGGTCTCAAGAAATCCTATGCCTTTCCCAAGTTCTTTCTTGTGTCAGGATGGAGTTAATACTTCAATCTGGGTAATGTCATGAAGGCTGAAGCCCAGCTGGACCTAAAGTCACTTAAAGGCATAAAAGCAATTCCATGAGAATGTGAATAAAGGGAAGACCAGGGAACCATGCACCAGTCAGTCTCACCTCAGGCCCTGGAAGGGTCTGGGACCACATCCTCTTGGTCTCCACTTCCAACCTACTGAAAGACAAGAAGCAATAGCAAACAGTCTACAAGGATTTTTCTGGGACAAATCATTGCTAATCAACCTGATCACCTTCTGTAATTAATTGACTGGCTGTAAGGACAAGGGAAGAGCAGCAGATACTACATATCTTTAATATATAAAGATTTTGTCACCCACAGCATCATCATTAGAAAGCTGGAGAAGGAATAAACTACCAGAAAAGTGGGAAGTCAGCCTGATACTGGGTACAAATGGCTGTCAAATGCAGCTCAATGTCCATTTAGCAGCTGGTAAAGAGCATATTACAGGTAGCTGATAACCTGAACAGTAGATCTTCAAGCCAGGCAGGTTTTTAAACACTTGAAGACTGGGGCAGCAGAGACCTCATGAAGTACAGCAAATATAGTATAATTTCTGCACCTGAGGTAGAATAACCCTGTGAACCAGTAGAGGCAGGAGACAGGCTAAATAACAGCCCAGCTTCAAAGAGGACACCAAACTGAATGTGAGACAACAGTGACTATAATAATTTTTTTGCTGGGTTGCATTAGGAGGAGTGTGACCAGCAGGTTATAGACTGGCAAGGCTGTGAAATCTCCATCCTTGGGGATTTTCAAGACTCATCTAGATAAACCCATTGTTGGCCTACTTTGGTGTTGGAGGTTGGACTGATGACCTCCAGAAATCCCTTCCAAACACCTCTTCCATGGTCCCAGAACGGACACCATAAAGATCCACTAGCAATGAGGAATTTGGATCACTTTGTGTTGCAAGGCAAGAAAACTCAGCAAACTACACAGGCCAGCTTGCTTAAACCCTTTGCAAATTCTCCCTTAGACACTTCTGGGTTTTGCCACAGTCAAGATCTTTTTTTGTATTTGCTAATCAGTCCAAATGTTGACATTTGAAAGTACATTCGACTGACTAGACATGGCTTTTGTGGCTGGAGCCTTGGCCAAGGGAGTGGGAGATGAGGCTGCCAACAGCCTTTTGTGCACGGCAAGCCTCATGCTCACACAGATGCTCTGGGTGTCTAGACAGCACCTCTGTTGTACTTGCAGCACCCATGGTAGCTTGTCTCAGCACGAGGAAGGGAAAGGGGGTGGGGGAAAGAAAGTTTGTGCAGACAAAAGTGCTTCCAAGTCAACACTGATTAATTCTGAAAGCAGGCAGGTACTCGTGGGCGATTTGCTGCAGAGAGCCTGATGAATGGCGTGTGCCTTTACATGCAAGGGGAGCAAGAAACGTCCCAGACATCCTCTGAGACCATTCCCTTGTTCTATGAGACAATGGGCAGTGCATCCATTAGGCACCAAATGCTCTGCCTGGCTCACATTCATCATGCTGAAGGTTCACCTCTGGTTCCCATGAGTTGCATTTCATACCTGCGGCCAGAAGCATGTGCAGCTTTACGTCCAGCAGCCAGAAAATACCTGCTCCAGAGAAATGGGAGAGTCAGCAGGAGATATCCTCAGCTCCCACCTGCCATCCAAAGCAGGCTGGGCTTATAGACTTCCAGAAATGATGGAAGGGAGAAGCTTTGACCAAGCATCAAGGCCGAAGTAGAGGAAAGATAATGTGATTGTAGCTCTGTTAATTAATGGACATCAGGCCAAGTAGGAGCAGTCTGCTTTATAACAGTCTTTTGAAAACATGTCTAGAGCAAGAGATGAGGTTTTTCTTCTTTTGTCTTCCACTTTTTCTTTATACTGCAATACATATCAGGCTATAGCAATCTTTGTTCTAGAGAAAATATACAGATAGAAGCTGTAATACTGCTCACTATGAAATAAAGATTGGAGGCAGATGACAAACCTGGTTCTCTCTTCTTTCCCGGATATCTACGGCATTTTCCCATCAGAAAATAAGTAAACAATAGTATTTGGACTTAGAAAATATTCCTCCTTTCTTGTTTTCTTGGGTTTTTTTCATCTTTATCTGGGATTTCTTTTTAATTTTTCATTGACAATTAAAAAGAAAAACTGAATAAGAAAGCAGCTTTTGGTTCCAAACATTTGACCTTCAGAAATGTAGCTATGTCCCCTTTCATCAGCACCAAAAAAAATGAAAGAAGGAAAAAAAAATAATTTCTTACTGGTATTACAGTATTTCACTCATAAAGTCATTGAAAAGACTGTCTTCAGAGGATATAATACCAAGTTATGAGATATTTTTGGCACAAGGACAAGGTAAGATATTGCCAGACAAAGAAAACACTTACTTATAATTCAGTTAATGGCTGGCAAAGTTATACCCTTCTGCTACTAATTAATTTTCCATATTTCCAGCCAAACAAACGCAAAGAATGTATAATCACCTGGGACAGCAGCCTGCAAAGTGTTAAATCATCGTTGATTTAACCACTCGTCTCACCCTGGCTGCTGCATTTGTCATCAGTGGCGGAGTCTGGGTTTGGATCCGGGCAGAAGGAAGGAAGAGAATTGCCAGAGATGGGAGCTACAAGACCCAGCTCTGGTGTTTGGGACACGTGTGTGTTTGCTGGAGCACAGCTGGGACCCAGTCAGCCCCAAAGGGAGCAGAAGGTGTCATTGAGAGGGTGATGTGGCTCACACGAGCACGCAGCCACCTGCACGTGCTGTCACACTGCACACACAGGGAGGAGAAGGGAGGTGACCGTGCTGGAAGGAAACCACCTGCAGCAGGGAAAGGTTTGGTGCTCTTGGCCTCCCCAGAGCAGCAGGAAGAACAAAGCAAGAGATTTAAGTTCTTTGGGCCACGACGTATTTCCTGGTGTTTTCCTCACTCAGTTCAGCACTAAATGGAGGGTTAATGAGCCAATAAAACTAAATTTTCTGGTAGTTTAGTCCAGATTCTGAGATTACTTATAAGTCAAGAGTCATTCCATTGTGGAAAATTACTGGTGATCCAGTTCATCGACATTTTGCATCAATCCTGATATTCCAGGGCTGTCATGGACTGCATGCAATACCAAAAAAACAAGGAGAAGTATGGCTGAGGATGGTTGACTTGCCTTATGTCAACCCCAAAATATTTCCTATGAGGTTTTGGGTGAAATTAGAACTAAAAATTATCTCACTCTAAAGCAAAGGAAGTATTTCTGGTCCTTTTCAAGGTTTTTCCGAAAAATCACAGTGGCACAAATTTCAAAACAGATATTTGGCAACCAATTTTTGTTTTCAATTACCTTTTTTTTTGCATATGAATTTGTGGGAGGTTAATTTTTGTTGCTTGTTTTTTTTGGTGTCTGTTGATGTGCATCTCTGCTTTCTGCAAGATAAATGGTTGCTTTCAGTACACCAAAGCTTTTGCCCTCAGAAATAAAAAATGTGGGTTTCAAAATTTAGTCAGAAATGCCTTCACCTGTGTGTGCTTAATAATATACAGAGCAAGTTTCTCCCCCTCATGCCCAAGAAGAAATTTTACATTTCCCACAGAGGGATTAACCCTTTTTTAATTAAACAATTAATGAATATTAATAGCTATGGGTTGTTACAAACCCTAATATGTCATATAGCAAAATCCTTCTCTGTAGACCACGTTTTGGTATTTTAATGTTGAATTTCTTTTTCATTCAGAATAAGCCCCTATATTTACTTTATCCTGACAAAACAATTGGTCCTGATTTTTAGACAGCTAGATGGACAGACATGGAAGCTTAGGGAAGAATTGAGCAATGCTCTTCTGGCCTCCATCTGTCTCCTTTTCCATCAAGCAGAAAACATCACAACTTTTAAACATGAATCGTTCAAACGTTTTCAGGTTTCTCATTCCCTGGTGGCCACTATCCTGATGTGCTGACGTGCTCCAGAGGAGATGGTTCCCACCAGGCCACGGCACCTTCCAAGTCTAATTCCCAGCAGGAATCTACTCATTAGAGGTTAATTGTGCCCAGCTTGAAGTTTGTCACACCTGAATCAAAACTGAACTATCTCAGCAAAATGTTTGAATTACTATGAATCAGCTTTTTCATCTGGGAAAATAAACAAACATTCCACTGTGGAGTTTTCAGCCAACTTTAGTGAAAACCAGTCTTAAAATAGATTGTTGTGTCTTTCTACCTGGAAAATTTGGCAGATTTCAATGGAATATGTGACAGATATTAGGTTTTATTTCCAAAAGCAGTTGGTAATCTTGGTCTAGATAAAAACTTGGACTTGATGAAAACATTACAAAAACTGGTTGAAAACAGGAAAAGGACTAGGAAATGAAAAGCAGAACAAAATTTCTGAAAACCAAGAATTAGTTGTTAAGAGAGATATTTTTTCTGCATGTAACCTTGACTCTACTCTCTCCAAATGAAAAGCCAGTCAAACAAAAACAGAAATTTAGTTCTGATCTTTTATCTGAAGCCTGGTTCACATGAATACAGAGCCTGTGATCCTTAGACCCACAGAATCTTTCAAATAGTTATTTTTGGATATTCAACTGCACATACCCTGAAGGGACTTGATTTCCTGAGGAGTTGCTCAGCATTTAAGTAAATTCAATGCCTTTGAGATATTGAAGGCTCTGCTTTACCCTTTCCACCCTGAACTGCAGCTTTCAAGACTCAGAGAAACACTGAAATCAGGTGGAATAAGATGGGTAACTAGACATGGCTGAAATGTTGGAAAGGATACCTAAAGCTGAATCAAACTTGCTAAAGCCCTTTCTTTCCAAGTTCAAACTCTGACAGGCTGAATCACATGTGAAGAGTGTTAAACACTGAGGCAGTGCCTGATTTGTGGGTTTGCACAGTCAAGGCATGAGACCTCAATCCTGCTTGGCACAGTAATGCTTTACTTTCTGAGTGGTGGACCAGAAGTTCAGCCCGATGAAGGGTGCAAGATTTCCTCCTGTAAAACATCTCTTTGGCTCTGACTGCCAACATCTCTGGGTTTATTAAACAAAATCCTTCAACAAGTCAGTGTATTACAGTCCTGGACACTCACCATTCCTGCAAAGGAAAGTCAGAAATGCTGTTGGGAGCAAATTGGCACTTGTAACAATACAGGTATTCACTGAGGTATCACACAACAGCAGAGCCCTGGCACAGGGATGATCATTCCTGCCGATGCAAACCAATCCAGGCCATGCTGCTTTAAAATCTCTGCCTCATTCCACATCTCTTACCAAGATTTATGACAATTAGCTGCCAAATCCATAATTAGCAAGTGGTAACAGATCAGCAGATATATCCAGTTCTGGTGACACCTCTGACAGATCGGTGTCTACTCCCCAAATCCCTGCGAGGCTTCATGTTTTCCCTGTGACCACTCTCAAGCAGGGTTTTGGCAAGGCTGTCTCAGCAGGGAGGAGAGGGAGGGCTGGGGAAGAACAAGTTCTCACAAGCATGACAGGACCCATGCATAACTATTTGACTTTGCAATTAAAAACATGTTCTGTCCTCCTCTGCATCACTGAGGGGAGCGTGTAAGTAACAGTTGCTCTGCAAAGTGCCTTGAATTCAAACAAACCGGGAGGTTTGGGTTTCTGCACACGGAGTTTTGTGTGCTCCGATAAAGAGGGGCTTTTTTCCCTTCTCTAAGAAACATTCCAGGAACCTTTCTAGGGAGTAGAGAGGAGGAGGTGGGAGGAGGAGAAGCTGTAGTTGTGTTTGTTAAGACACTTTGTTAAAGACACTGCAGTGAATACAGGGGTCAAGGTGAGAACAGGGAGCCCCATCCCACCCATCTAAAATCAAATGATTTGTAAGTCCTTTACTGCTGCTTTAAAGAGGATCCAAGTCACTTCTGCATCAGCTTCACCTGCCAGCCTTTGAGATATGTCACCTCTGCACATGTGTTCCAGGAGTCTAATATTTTGCAAACACTCAGTGATATCTTCACCCTTTCTAGCCAAAGTCTCCTAGATTCCTGATCCAATTTTTTTCCTACCTCAACCTTTAATTATAGGTTTCCATATGTCTTGCACCTCAATGCACCCCTTATTAGTAGATGTCAACTGAGTACATGTTTCTCATTTGCAACCATAGCTTCAACTAAGCACTTACATTTTCAAGCCCTGCTGGGTATAACATTTAAGACCATCAAAGCACTGTATTTCTGAAGTGCACTGCTGGAGAAAAAATAAGGTGTGAAGGTCGGGGTTAGATTAGGTCTTGTGTACAAGGTGATTCGGAGAGTGTATGGCTGAGGCTGTATCACCTGGATTTCAGCCTGGCTGGCTGTCATGCCTGACTGACAGGAGCCACATTCAGGTCATCTTCTGTGAGTTTCTAACACAAACAGCACAGCTGCTTATTGCATTGATTGTATTGGAAGCCTGATTTGCCTGTAATTGCTCCAACTCAATATGCCATTCTCTTCCAGATGACAGGATGAATGATGTACAACCTGAATTCAGCCCTCTGTCGCTGCCTTTCATGACACCATTTTGTTTTGTTTCGTTTCATTTTTCATTTAAAAACATACCTATTGCAGGATGACAGCTCTGTTCCACGAAAGGCAGCTGTACTTCTGAAATCTTTTGCAGTGGAAAAGAGGTGCTTTGAGCCTGTACCTGGAAAAAATGCATCCATAGCTGCAAGAGAGCCTGAGAAAGCAATATAAAATTTGTTGATTTTTAGTTGGAGGAGGTATGATTTATGTTAACCCAGCTGCTGGAGGAAGAGATGTTGGGAACTTGATGAAAAATTACTCTTTTTTCTTCCTTTATTTTTTTTAAATTAATAGACATAAAATTATCTTTCCAATAGTGGTCACAGTTTTACCACATGTCTGGCTGCCTTGGGAGAGTTTGGTGGAGAATCCTAAATGACTTTTAGGTTAGCTCTTACCAGAAATGTCCCTGCACATTTTGTCTATGTAAATAAATAAGTAGGACAGATAGAAAAATACCAGAAAAAAGGAGAAGGAGGAGAAGGGGGCGGAGGAGGAGGAGGAGGAAACATCTTCAACACAAAGGAATAAAGAAAAAGAAAAATTCTATCCTTTTATCAAGTGGAAAACATAATCTTTTTTCTATTTGTTTTTGTTTCATTTTCTTTTCTCTGGTGCTGGTATTGTTGTAAGCCACATAAAGTCTGGATAAGCTTTCATTACATCTCAGGTGCAACAGAGCCAGGGCTGATTCTTAGTCCCAATACCAAATGGCACAGGACAATTCTCTTACCCCTCTCTGTAGAAGATTGTTCTTTAAAATTACAGTCTAAACCCAAGTCAGGCAGTTGGGTGACCATTTTCAAATAGTGCTGGATCTGAGTGGGTGACCTTTATTTGTTTAGAAGGAAAAAGGTAGATGACGTCTGCCCCAAAAAACCCTTCACGCACTTTTTGATCTCTACCTTGCGCCTCCAGGATGCTCTGAAAATACACACTAAGCACTGTCTTTACTCAGTGCCAGTGTGAGTCTAGATGAAGGTCTGCAGAGCTATTCAAGGTGCATTTGTCTTAAAAATGAGCTGGTCTCTTCCTCTCAATGGTTTTGGACTCCTTGTCCCATTGCCCTTATGAACAATTTGAAATTTCTGCATCACCATCACCACAGTTTCTGGACAAAAAAGGACAAAAAAATTTGCCTAAGTATCTTTTCAGATGTGGGCTAAAGAGCTCAGCTTGAGCTGTTCCATTTGAAAATCTTGGCCTTGCTTCACATTAGAGAAGAAAAAGGAAACTTGTAGAACCATTTCACGGCTCTTTATGAAAAACAAGGAAAAAAATTCACAACTTTATAACAGGAATTCTCTATATTAAAACTAAGACAGCACAGAATTCAGGAATAAGCTTACCAGGAGACATCTTCATAGTCTGTAACTGCAAGGTGTTATAAGCTCTGCATTACCTAGTGATGGAGCTTTTCCCATCTATCTTCTTGCTGCTTTGCTTTAATACATATTTATTACCTTATCATAGCCAAACCTGAACAAAATAACCCCCCCAAAGTAAGATTCTTCTTTTTGTAAAGAATTTTATTTTACAGAAACAACCACTGGTTTGTTAAAAGAGTTGTTTGCAAGATGACTAGATTAGATTAATTAGTTAATGTTTGTAAAGTACTTTGAAGATTAAGAACACTATATAACTGTTAAGTATTATTGTTATTATAATAGATAGAGAAGGTAGATAGCTAGATAGGTAAAGAGATACAGCAGTCAGATAACAATAATTATAATACTTAGCATTTCTATAGGGCTTTACATCTTTTGAGTGTTTTACAAACATTAACTAATTAATAGAGTTAAGCAGACAGATAGTAGATAAAATAGTAGGTAGATTGATAGATAGGAACAAATTTTGCCTTTGGATACATGAATAGTATATTCAATAAAAGTTGCATCCCATTGATGAGGGCAAAATTTGGTCCATAGACAAATTTAAAGGAAAATTAGCTGGTGTGTTGCAAGGGCTGGGTTGGGATTTTTTTACCCACAGACAATTTGTTTTCCCAGTGAGCAGATTCACTGTGGGAACAGAAATTTCCCCTGGAATGTTGAAATGAATGTATCAAACATGTCAAACTTTACAGCGACATATTATGGAATCAAAGCACATCGTTAAGATTAGTCACATCAGTGTCAGTGACTCAGCTCTGCAACGTCTGAGATGATGCATCGTGCCTTTGGGAAGCCAGATGAAACAGCATTATCAGTGTGTTCAGGTTCATCCTGATTCTTCACGTTTTTATGAAAATGCAAAAGTATGGTCTACTGACTGAGGAAACTATAGGGATTAAAGCCAGATGTGAGCATATTCTAGTTTCATTAAGTAAATCTGATATTAATTAAAACAAAGAATAAGAATAAGATAAAGATGCAAAGAATGGACATGATACTTGTTTCCTTTTAGTTTGTATCTTCTTCAACACTGCTATGTTTCTGCAATAATTTATTCCTAAAGCTGTACAGAGATGGGTTAAAATAAGTGCTGCTTTTGCAATGAGGTTCATGTCCTGAGTGCCTTTGAGATCCAGCTGTCAGTAAGGTCCAGGTATTCTGATCCCTCTGCAGCATATAAAGAAGGAGAGGAAGAGAGACCTCAGCTGGGTGTGAACAGGCTCACTCTGGAGTGTGGTTTTATTGGTGTCATTCTGCTCTTGAGCTTTTCTGGGGGTTTCTAGTATGACTCCAGCACCTGACAGAAGCATCAGTGCTGCCTCTACATCTGGGGCAGTACCACCAGTGCTGCTCTTTGCTACCAGACTGGGACTCAGCACTGCTCGGAATTGCATCCTACGAACAGAGCTCGTATTTTTCTTTTACAAAGCTCTTCTGCCACTGGGTATATGCAGAACCATCTCAAGTCTCCAGGGCAATCAGAACCACAGACCACAAATAAATCTTGATGAAATCATAAAATATAGAAGATGGAGCCACCTTCTGAACTCTTGGCAGCTGTGATGTAGCTACCTACATCTGAGTTAGACACTCTAGGCTTCCTCGACAGTCAGCAGAGCAACAACAGCTTGAAAGATAAGTTTCATCTGCTTTGTATTTGTGTCTCCATTAGGATGAGATGAAACTGCCTCTTAGAAATCTTGTTTCTCTCCACTGACTGACGGTAAAGCCCAGATTAGCTCAGATGAGGCCAACTCTGTTGTATATAATTAAAGTGAGATGAGACAAAACCCTCATGGTGGGCTGATCTTGGCTGGCTGCCAGGTGCCCACCAAGCTGCTCTATCACTCTCCCATCTCAACAGGACTGGGAGGAAAAGTATGATTAAAAGCTCATGGGTCAAGATGAGGACAAGGACATCACTTACAGTCATGGTCAAAACAGGCTCGACTTAGAGAAATTATTTTAACTTATTGTCAAATAATCAGAGATGGAAAATGAGAAATTTGAACATATCTAGAAACACCTTCCTCCCTTCTCCCTCAAAGTGGCAAAGGTGGATATCAAATGGGGGTTGTGATCTGTTCGCAGTTCTTCATCCTTGCTGTTCTTTCCTCCTCACACTCTTCCCCTGCTTTTGAGAGGGGTGTCTCCTACAACCTTCTGTCCTTTACAAACTTCTCCAGTGTGGGTCCTTCTCAGGAACTGCAGCTCTTCACAAACGGGTCTGTAATGGTTCCTTAAGGTTTCACATGTAGTCCCAGGAAACCTGCTCTGCGTGGACTCTTCCCTATGGCCTGCAGTTCCTGCCAGGAGTCTGCTCCTGCATGGCTTCTCCACAGGCTGCAGCTTCCTTCAAGGCACATCCACCTACATGGGGTCCTCCTCAAGCTGCAGGAGGATCTCTGCTCCACTGAGAACTTGCACGGGCTGTAAGGGAACAGCTGCCTCACCACAGTCTTCTCCATGGACTGCAGGAGACTGGAGCACATCCTCCCCCTCCTTTTTCACTGACCTTGGTGTCTGCAGGGTTGTGTGTCTCATATTTTTTCCTTTTCTTTACTCCTATCTGCTGTGTAGCATTTTCTTCCCTTTCTTAAATATCTTATTGCTACCATTGTCACCCATGTCCAGGGCAGGTCTGTCCTGGAACCAGTCCAAATTATCTCTGTCCAACACGGATGCAACTTCTGGTGTCCTCATGGAAGTCAACCCTGTGACCCCTCTTGCATCAAAACCTTGACATGGAAATCCAACGGACTCATTCTAAACATTCCTCTTCCTTCTCCATCTGCAAGGTCTACCTAGTGGAATTTCCCAAGCTCTGCTCAGTCTCACTAGGATTGATGAAGGAGGTTTAGTTGGAAATTAGTGGGATTGTCATTGACCAAAAAGACAAGTGGTGAGTCCCCATACAATAAACTAGCAACAACACAAGTTTCTCTTCAGCAGCACAGTCTGTCAGAGGTGGGAAAGCCACTGCTGTGAAGCATATGCAGAAGGCAATCAGCCATCCCTCTGACTCAACCAAAAAAGGCAACAACCAAATTCAGTGCAGAACAAACATTGTACAAAATAAATACACTGTTCATCAACACAACCATCCTTTAATCACCTAAAAAAGGCATAAAAAATTAAGCAGGCAAGCAAGAGCAAGAAATAGTGGCAATGCCCTTTATTTAACCAGGGATGGATTGTACACACCTTGGTAATTAAAGCTCATAGTTTCTTCTCAAGGAACTTGAACCCAAGTCTCAAGTTATGGGTGAATATTCACAGTGCAAGGTTTCAAGACAGACCTGTCTAAAGTTCTCTTGTTGGAGCAGTTTTATTTGTATAATATATTTCACTATTTCCTGTGTCACAGGGAGAAGGATTTCTAGTTTAGTGGTTAGTATTCACCTGGAAGGGGAAGTCCTCAGTTCCTGTGCCTGCTTCTATGAATGTTTCTTGTATTTCTCATTTAAGTATTCATTGATGTGAATAATGGAAGCCAGGCCCTCTGCTCCCAAATGAAAGACTATACCATGAAGATACATAGTCATTTGCATAGGTTTGACATCTTCCTGTTCCCATGAATATTTAATTAACCTATGCAAAGTGAAATGGTTTCAATATGAGGAACTGAGAATGCCCTGCCCTAGAATATTCTTTACCCTAGTGGTTAGGGCAGTCAGGGAAGCGGAGAGACAAGTTCAAACCCCCTTAAGCAGAAGAGGGATTGAACCTGGATCTTCCAGAGCTTGGTGGGTATTCTCAGCACAATGTTATTGGTGAGAAAAAAAAGTAGCATCTCTGCTTCCTTTTCTTGCCTGAGCTAATGGGATGCCCTGCCAAAATGCTTATCATACTGAAAGATCATCACAGAGTGTGACTGATACAATCTTTAGTAGAAAACAAATTATTTCACCATGAACTTTGAAAGAAATGGAGTAAATGATGTGACGACAAAATGGCTTACCACAAGGGAGCATACTCACACCTGTGTTATTTGTGATCTACACACAACATCTACCAATCTGTAATGACAGAAAAAAATTAAAGTTGCCAGAATTCAACTCTCCAAGTCAAGGACCTGTGCCAAACTAAAGCTGTGACAACATCAGCACTCGACCAGATCTCAGAATACCGTACAACAAATTAATGAAATAACCCTATGGATATGATGGTACCAGCTCTCTTTCTTCTTTAAAGTTCCAGGCCCAATAAACAGAATAGAATTTCCGAAGAGGTGTGATTTAGAATCCAGACTGCTTGGAACTGACATTGGACTATTTGTCTTTCCCCAGGGCACAGATAGAAAAGACAAAGTGTAAAGTTAACCTGTAATATAAATTACTGAAGAAACATGTGAATTCCAGACTGAAGGTCAGCTCTGCAATGCTGCAAACCATGGCACTTGCATCCTGTTACTCAGTAGATAAATATTTATGCCACACATAAAAACATTGATATATCAGTACGCATGAAGAGGTTGGATATCCTGTTGAATGAAAGTGATTTTTTTATGCATGCCTTAGGCCAGCTGAGGGAAGCAATCTGTATCTGCTAGCTGAGATCACCTGACTGGGGAAAGAGTGAAAAAAAAAAGAGGAAAAAAAGCGCAAAAAAGCAAATACCAATAAGAAGAAAGGAGAGGAGGAAGGAAGAAAAAACTTTGAGACCTGCTATTAAATGTCCAGAATCCCTGGACTGGTAAAATTCAATCAGTAATATGCCTGTTCCCAAGCCCAGTAAATTTTAGATAGATCCGGCTTATAAATGTCTATATCCTGCTTGTTTCAATTACTATGAAAATTTTATCTTCATAATTTCCCACTCTTTTTCCATTTAAGCTCACTCTGAAAGTGAAAAAGAAACGAAAACCAAAACTTAATTTTGACAATTTTGTATGAGACTGTCATTTATTGGCAAAAGCCTCTGTATATATTCAATTCTCCGTATTGACATCACATCTGCTTGATGTCAACCCCTGTCAGTGGGACTCTCAGGTGGCTGCCCCACACTCCCACAGCTCTGGAGATCTTTAGGTGAGAACATCTTCATGCCCAGTCAGCCCATAACACAAACTAAATGCAGAGCTGCACGAATAACCCAGCAGACAGGCCAATCTTTGTCAATCCCAGCACAAACTTTACCGAGGTATTTTACAGCCAACATTCTTGGAGAGCGAGCACGGACTTGCACGAATATGGATCTTGCCTGTTTAGGTTATGAGCTCTCTGGGGCAATGACTTTCTCTTCGGATGCAGCATAGCACCAGTCCTGCTGTAATAACGCTAATAACAATAGTAACAACGGCAATAATAATCATAGAAATAATAATAATTTCATCCAGGATGCTGCATAGAAGAGCTGAAGGGCAGCAGGTGTGTTGGGGAAATAATATAATACATCAAATCCTGCGCAGTGAGCATATGAGCGTGTGATATCAAAGACACTACCTATGAAATTAATTTGCCAGTGACACTGCCTTGCCTACCATCCCTGGGCGTTGTGAGAATTAATTAATGCTTGCAAATCGCCTTGAGAACTTCAGAGGAAAGGCGCGTTATGTATGCAAAGCCCTGCTGCCTTTCCCTGGTGCCGGCTGCACACCTGTGCCCATTGCATCATGTGCCGCCTTTGTCTGGTCGCCGAGAGCTGGCGGTGCTCATGTGGCCTCAGCATGATTGATGGCTGGATTCGGGTGCCGGCACTGGGAGCTCTCCCCTGTCAGCGGGGAGCTTGCCTGCACACGCCTGTGCACCATCAGCCTCTTTCCTCCCGGCACAGTTGTCAGGTTTCCCAAAACAATGATTACCTTTCCCCAGAAACAAACCTCCATCCTGACACCTCTCCCAGCTAGAGTCTTGCTCCTTTGTAAGGGTCTGTGCCCTACCTCCCAGGGCTCGTGTGAAACTTCATTCCTCCACATTTGTAAAACATGCCAGCATGAAAGTGTGAGAAGAGAGTGGTGCACACTCTTTTTTTTACAACCACTATTAAAAAATAATTGTAGCCATGCAAGATGCCCAAATTTTAACTCAGAGGTCACTACAGCCCCCGAGAAGAGGACAGTAGTGCTGGAGGCATTAGCAGGAACAGCAAGGCGAGGCTTCTCCACCTTCAAAGTGTCCATCCCTGATCTCAGAGGACCTGAAAATGCCTGCAGGCCATGGCAGCTGCTCTGGAGGGAGATGCAGGTACCTTATGTCTGCAAGTCCAGTTCTGAGGAGATTCTGAGTCACCAGATTCTTCTTACATTGAAAATAAGTCCCAGTTGCAGCAAATAATTATTTACAGTGAAGTAGAAGGCTTATTTAAGTGCTCTTTTCTTCTCTTTCTATATTCAATGTATTGTTTTAAAGCATTAACATCACTTGCTTTTGTGGGATATTTTTTTAAATGTACATGTTTAAGTTCAGTTTCCAGGTTATCCTTGACACTCCTATCACGGTACAGCAGCCATTCTTATATTTGCCTCAAAAGAAGTGGGGAGAGGACTCTTGTTTCCAGTCACTGCTCCCTCCTCATGGCTATGGAGCCACACTGTATCTCCACAGGTCCTGGGAAGCAGTACCTTTCTGCTGCTGAGGGATTTTAAGCAGCAAACATTGGCAGTCATCTGCCTTGCCGTGTTCCAGCTGCACTCAGCAATGTGTGGAAGGGAGGGAAGAAGAAGCAGGAGAGCATGTTGGAAGGAGCTGAGGCTCCTTTCATCTTCTTTTCTGTGCTTCAGAAAGAAGTACTGGACTCACTAAATAAAGCTCCAGCCTTTCTGAGGACTATGGAGAGGTGAAACTCAGAATACATTCCTGCTGAATCTGAAGCTCTCAGTCACAAATTCAGAATCAATTATGAGACATAATCTTGCCCTTAAACTCAGGTTCTGTTCATGGAACACTGTCTATGAGATCAATACTAATAAAAGGATCACATGGAGAACTACCTTAGACTACAGTTAAAAATTCTCTCAGTGTTTCACACAGACTTTTCTTAGCCCACAGCAGAAGAGATTTATTTGGGACTCCTTTCTTTGACCAAAACCCCCATACATACATCATCTTCTCATAAAAATCAGCTTATTTTTGATATTCAAAGATTTTACATCTTCACAATGGTGAGGGAACTTATCCGTGCTGGTGGTGATCACAGAATGTATAGGGTTGGGGGGATCCCTGGGGATCATCTCGTCCAACCCCCAGCCAGGCAACATCTTGTAATGTTTTACAAGGTCTTCTCAGAGAACACAAACTTATTCTTTCTTTTTTTTCCTTCATGGTTGGCTTCAGTCAAATGCTTTCCATTTTTTGTTTATTCTGTCTCTGCTGTAGATTTGTCTTTTACGAGTAGTCTGTTTAAAAATTTTGTTGCGTACAATGAAAAATAACGTTATTTTCTTTTTCCAAGAATCAAACTTGTTCCTTCAGATTGCCTCATTTCCCCCTCCCCCCCACCTCCCGAAAAGCTGGTGTTTGTAAAAACCCTCAATTTCCATTAAGCAGTGATTCTGGTGGATAATTAGAATTTAATTTCTCTGACCAGCATCCTCAGGGGCATTCAGATGTCTTCTGCTTCACACAAACAGGAGTAATAATCTTTTCCTGTTCTACCCAGATGTTGGAAAGCTGAGTCCTTAAAAGCGTGCTTAGCTCCCACTGTGGTTAGTCAGGGCCCTGAAGGGAGAACATCAGCACTCAGTGAAATCTCCCTTTGGCTTTCCCGTTCACCCTGCCTCCTCTTTTTCCATGCTTTGCATGGGTGCTTGGGTTCTACCTCCTCTGAAGAGCTTCAGCTCAGCCCATTCCATGCCCAGAGGCAACTAATAAAGGTCAATCTCAGATATAATGAAAGGGGACAATGAGGCTGTTCTGGCCACTCCTAGTTTTCCCCAGTGCTTCTCACGAGCTCTGCAGGTTCTTCTGGTTCCTCCACCAGGCCTGAATGTCAGGGGGAGGCTGTTCCCACCACCATCCCCAGCTGTTCTTCAACAGCCGTGGCCTTTGAAGATGCGCATAGTTATCATGTTATTTCAAAATACCAAAGGTCACATTACCTTCCCTTTCCCCTTCCTCCTGCCTGGAAGATAAGGGCAAGAGCAATTACTGAGTAAACAAGAAGGAGCGGGTTTGCAGAGGTGCTGTGAAGGCCTGGGGGACTCCACCAGACTGGCCTGTTGAAGTCAGAACTCCCTTTTTCCCACCTCACCCTGCAAATTAAAATTTCAGAGGTTCTAGAGCAAAGTATTTTCCCTACATCTGTGTTGACCCTTTTGTCACAGAAAATTTGGTTAGATGTTCAAACATTCATAAGGCAACAAGAAGCTCAACTTTTCCTGCATCTTTTACCCAAAATTCCATGCTGGAGTGATAGAACTGATTTTCAGCAGTCATATTAAACCCCAGGAGGCATTGCAAACCACATATGTGAGGTTTTGGGAAATAAAGATACGTGTAAGTCATAGACCACCCCAAATTCCTGATGACCCCCTGCCAAAACAGGAATCAGAGGTGTCTCAGGTTCCTCCTTTTCCAGCCTACTATGCAGCAAGGCTCCTAGTTACCTTTCTGTGATTCCTGAGGTATGTTGGCCCTGAAGGATAAGAACTGCAGTTCTGCTTGGCAGTTGCATCAGGTAAGTAGCAGTCTACCTCACTCCCTCCAGCTCACCCAGCTACAGCCTGGGTACAGCTGGGCCCTTAAGAAATACTTTTATGGGACTTCTGAAAAGCAGGTGGTCCAACACACAAAAAGCACATTAACACTAATGAAGATAAAGAATTTCACAGGCAGATAATTGTTTGCCTAGCAGCTGAATTTATTTCATTCTCAAGTTGTAATTAAGGGAAAAGTTGCAGTTTAGAATGCAATCTGGTTTTCCCTCTTTTTTTTCTCTTGCCTAATAAGCAGAGCAAGAACTTGATTCATTTTTATCTACAAGGGAGAAATGTATCATTTTACCCACACCTGATTTAACTGAAATGAGTAAAAGACAGATAAACAGCTGGAGAAACCTGAGAAAAAAAACACTGAATTCGATTTACCAGAGTCTTGCATGCCTGGGAAAAAAATAGAAAGAAAGAAAAATAAATAAAAACCAAAATGGAGGACTCAGCCATGGACAAGCAAATTTATACTTTAGGATGCTGGACAGTTAAAGTTCTTTTTTCCAACAACAAGTAAGGATGAGCAATTTCCAAGCACCCAGGTGTTCTTGCTACTATGATTTACTGTCTGTATGTGTGCAATGTTTATGAGTTGTACACTTACCAGTTCAGCAGTCATACCAAACTTAAGGACGTCAAAAGACAAAACTGGTCTCAGATGGCTGAGTGCTGCTTAAAAGAGCAAAGAAACATGGAAGAAAAAGAAAGGATCTGCTCCAGAAAGTCTACAATCAAAGCAGAAGACAGGCAATGAAAAGCAGTCCTTCCTTCTGGATAAAGACAAGGAAAGGACAGGGCAATACAGAATAAAGGGCAGTTTTCTCATGAGAGACGTGTCAGGTTCTTGTATATATCTCTACTACATGAATAAATTTTATTAAATGAGGAGCAACGACAGTAAGTTGTATCAAAATTGGAAGGAAGATTCATTGGGTAGGGACAGAATTACAGAAAGATAAACATGTTTCCAGGCATAGAAAATAGCATTTACCTTTGCAATGTCTTGTCATAAAGTGAAAAGTTTGGATTATCATTTTGGATTTTGGATCATTTGAACTCATCTAAAAAAAAAATTGAGTGTTGTTTTTCCTTTAAAATAATCCATAATATTTGTGCACAGATCTCAAAATGTATTCAAGTGTGCAAATTAAACAGGGAGAGATGTTTGAATACCTTTGAAAATCTGTGTCTCGTGTTCACTCTATTCTGATGAGCATTGAGATAGAGGTCAGTCTGCTGCAGGACTATAAACACTGACCTCCTGGATCCACCTGCAGGTTTATATAGAATATGGTATTTTCTCTACAAGGGACTGGCTTAAAGTGCATGTGAAAAAATTATAGCCATTAACATGAAAAAGAAGAACAACCTACCCATTTTTGCTTTTATTGAATGCCTTTTCTTAATTTCACCAAGTTTAGATCTTTAAGAAAGAAATGTATCTTCCCCTTCCTCCAACTGAAAAGCCTCCAACTGTTTCTTGGAGTGTTGCTAAATCTTCAGGACAGCAATTAGTGAGATTGAGGTAACCTGGGAGCAAATCACATGAGCCAGGCAAGAACACGCAAACATTTGATGTTGCAAACGCAACTGCGCGAACAGACCAGCATGAGTTAAACTGCTCCCACCACTTGTCCCAACACCGAATATTTCATGTGTTCCCTCCTCTACCTAGTGCTTCTCCAAAGACCCCAAGCCTTGAAATTGTCTGGACGCAGACTCAGCTTTTGCTGTTAGAAATTCCATCTAGACTGTGAGCCTCAGAACGAACAAATAGGTTTGTTTTCTGAAAGCGAATCTGTCAGACCTTTAGCAATTAATTCAGGCTTAATATAAGTTGATAAGCACTTTCAAAGATTAAAATTATATTTATTATTTTAAAAATAGTGATTTATTATATTCCAGAGATATTTTTTTCTGAGAAACAACCCCTGCTATAAAGATTGTTTTTTCTACCTTCCTTCCAAATCCTTCAGGTATTTTCTGTTTCTCTTTCTGTGCTTTCTGTTCGCCCATGTAGAGTAGCAATTTTTGGCACATCAAGCACATTAGATAATTATATGTCAGTTGAGAAACTCTCAGCTTCTTGTCACTAGTCTATAAAGCTCTCTGTAATGTTGTAATACAATATCGCTGATATCTCAAGGAGATAACATGTTAAGTGTCTACTGGCTATATAATTTGAACCAAAAGTTAACAAAGAGAACTGATCTTTTGGTAGACATATAGCATATTTTTGTCATCTCTTCCTGATAGTGGTTTTGATAAGCAGATTTAGATGTGGTGTTATCCTCTGATTGCTTTTGCAGTGTACTTGCAAGACAGGGAAATCCTTCATAATTCCTCAGACAGATGGTTGAGAGGAATTTCCCAAGTACCCACAGATCAAAGATTGCTCCTTGTAAATGGTGATGGTTACTGATATTACAAATCCACCCAGACATTTTATTCTCCCTCATTCTAAACAGCCTTTCACTTCTCTCTGCCCAATGTGGATTCCCATTAGGTGGGAAGAACAATTTTAAGCAATCGAGAGTCAGTGTGATAGCCTTGGATTGCTCATTAAGGACCAGGTTGTGAATGAGGGGTAGATGACAGAGATCTATGAAATCAAAGAGGCATGGAAATGATGAGCAATTGTTCTCTGTCTTTTCCAAAACAAGAGCAAGGGGACATCAAATGGAACATGGAGGAGATGGGTTCAAAACAAACAAAGGGAAATGATTCTTCATACAATGTATAATTAAGCCGTGGAACTCCTTGCCACAGGATGTTGTGGATGCTGTAAATTTACATGGGTTCAAAAAGGACTGGACAAGTTCATGAAAGAAAAATTCTTCAAGAGCTATTAAATATAAAGACATTACCTCTGGCTCCGGAAGACGCTGCAATGCAAATCTCAAGATGTTGTGAGAGTGCTCTGAGGAAGTCTCACTTTGTTATTTTACTTTTCCCCAAGCATGTATTAATTCTTGGCCCCTGTCAGAAAGAGCTACATGTGTTAGATGGATCCCTGTATAGCTGATACAGCTCTTTTTATGTCCTCGTTTCACACAGCTGCCTCATTCAGGGAGCAGATCAAGTGATGGTCACTTCATATTATTCACCTCAAATGCTCTTACTCCACTTAGAGCAGTAAGTATTCTGAAAATGAGTATATTGCTAAATACTTTTATTTTGAGGCAGTTTACCTTCCCAGTTTTCTGCCTGAAAGGTACAGAAAATTGAAGCTTTCTGGCTGCCTGGATAGAGGAGGGCATAGTGAACTCTCGGCGGCACCTCTCCTCCTCATGCTCCAGTTGGTGACATGGGCAGGCTTGTATAAAAAAGCAGGGTGTCTCTCTCAGCCTTTAAACTCTCTGGGCTGTCTAAGTATCCACCCCAGTACTAAATAGTGATTCAGAAGCAGAAACACACATTTGGGATGCTCGACTATGTGAAAATTGGCCGGGAAATCCCCCAGGAGTTTTATTCCTTTTACTTCTGGCACTTGGCAAGCCTACCAGTGCCTCCCCGACCAGAACTTTGCCTGGTAACGAGGAAAAGTGGAGAAAAGTCTAGGAAAAGTTCCTCCATCCTGAAAGCACTGCCTGATGCTCTAACTGATAGTCTGTCCATTCCAAAGGAGGGAAAAGTATCCCCCTCCCTCACTACTATTTACTAGCAGCTGGGTTTGAGGAGAGTTAGTGCACAGAACAAGTCCTGTCCTGCACTGGAATACTCCTGCATCTGCACAGGCTAAAACCCTCATTAGCCAACCCCTGGGTCCTGCAGGCTTAGCCATTTTTGTGGGCTAAATTAACACTTTGGTGGTGAGGAGCCAGAGAGCCACTGCAAAATGAGGTCTGGCTGAGTGATGAACCCCTCCATCCCATGGGATCTAACAGCTGAAGAGGAAGCTCAGCTTCAGGTCCATTGCAGGTGCCCCAAACTGAGCACCCCAAAAGTGTGGAGACACTCAAAAATGAAAATTTCCGCTGCAGGATTTAATCTGGGTTTCAAAAGCCATTCCTTTCTCTTCCCAGAACCCCTAAAAAGCCTTTTGGGCAAGGAAGGCAACTCTTCAGGCTCCACGGGTATTATTATTAATTACTTGGAAGCCTGTTTTGTACTCGGAGTTGGCTGCTCCTTGGGTTCACCCAGGCAGTTTAGTGCATGCATGCCGAGGTGTATATTGGATGTGCCTAATAGCTGCAGTAGGTGGAGAGGGAGGAAGCTGTGATCCAAATGATGGGAACTCCTGGAGGGAGTTGTCTTGCCACTGGCATGCTGTCAGAGTGCCAATAAATAAGAAAGTTGAGATGATCAGAGGCAGCTATCTAAACAAACTAGGGTGAAAACTCCCAGCCTGCCTGGCAATCAGGCACAGGAAACTCATTCAGTGGCCATCCACCTTCTTCCCATGGTTCAGGTTTGGTTTCCTACGAAACATGAAACAGGCAGAAAATGTCGCAGTACCCAAAAAAAGGCCCTGTGGCTGTTCTCCTTTCTGTCATGCCATTGCTCCTGCCGAACACCTCTCAGAGGATTAGTAATGGGAAATATGAAATGAGAGGTGATTCACAAGCCCTTTGTGTGTCAGTTTGCAAGCACCAAAATTAGCCACTGAGTAGCACTATCCCAGTTCTGGAAGAGAGAGAGTTGCTCCTGAAGGTGTTGCAAATCACTGACAAATTCACTGATGTTGTAGTGCTCCAGATTTTTTTCCTGCACAAGCACAAACCTGATCTCGAAGGCTGTGAGGAAATCAACAACAAGAGGTAGGAAGATCAAGAAATCATGTAGTTCTCTTCTCAGCAAACCCTGCATGGGCAGGTAATGTCCATAGCTGGCTGTCAAACTCATAGCTGGCTTCGTAATATGTGTAAATATACAAAAATACATAAATGTGTAATATGTATAAATGTGTATAAAAATGTACAAATGCACAGCTGGCTTTGACCCCAGTTCAAAGACCCAGTATTCTTAATAGGCAGTGAAGGAGCTTAGTCTAGGTTTTTCACCTCTTACTTTCCACTTGGCAAAGCTAGAAATGCAGAGATTACTCTGGTCATCAGTGCCTTCTGTACTGCACCTTTGGATGAAATGTCCAAAGACAGATTGACCCTGTATTTTAACTTTTATTCTATTCAAGTGGGAGACACAGACTCCTTCCAATAAGAATGGGAAGATCTGAAAAAGAGCTTCCAAGATATCAAGTGAATGTTTCAACTGACTGTTGGAGATGTAGTTCATGGACTGATAAGAAGCCTGTGAAACCTGAATGAAAGACAGTATCTGCCTCCAAACCTGGAGTTCAGCACCTGGCTTCCGAGAAGAAAAGAGCACAAAGCCTCACACCTACCTTTGGCCTTCCTGCCCTCACACTGGGTTTTACCTTGTGCTGTCACATGCCAAACCCTTTCAGAAGTGCTTGATGCCCAACGTATTGCATAAGAAGTTTACTTGCCTAAATTGGGCAACTCCATATCGACAAAGCTCCTAAGAACTAGAAGCTACTGAATTCAGAGCTATGATGTGTAAGCCATTTGGTAAATGTAGATCTTTGATACCACACCAGTGACAGAAGGGCTGGAATAGTTTAGAACAGAAAAGAATAAGAGCTTTAATCCTTATTCATGGGTATCCAGGATCTTTAATATCTGCAGCCTCTCTGAATCAGTTTAGTTTATTTAGCTCAACCAAGATACATTTGATCTGTTAAAGCTGCCAACCTTCTTGTTCCTCAGGCAGGCTGTTTATCATCTTTTACACATGAGAGCTCTGCTGTCTGTCTGTCTCTGTCCCTCCCTCCCTCCAGCTGAAAATCAGCTCTCTCCAGGAAATAATTGAATCAAATACATTCAATGTTCCCTCCTCTGAAGCATATTAAATGTGCCCAATCAAGTACCATAAACACAATCACAAGACTTCTGAGTTCAACTACTAGCCCTCAAAGCTATGTCCTAATGACAATAGGTCTGTGAATAAACCAGGCTTCCCCAGAAAAGTGCTGGATAGGAAGCTGAGGTTCATGCTCAATAATGATTTTGCAAAAAACACATACTGAACAAAAAAACCCAGCCACAAACCCCACTTAAAATATATTCAGCTTCACCAGTTTCCACCAAAAAACTGTTAAATCTCCTTGGTGATTTATGGAGCTGGGAGAAATAGCTTGCATTGGAAGTTTAATAAAGGCTTCACTTGGATATTCTGGATGTGCATAACCACAGACAACCTATGTATATTACGACTGTATATTAAGTGACATATAGAGAAGAGCTGCTGGGATGATCATAGAGACAGAGAATCTGCTTCAAAAGAGAAGACAAAAGGGTGGTCTGAGGGTCAAACTACGGAGTGCCCACATCCAGCTGACCCAGCTCTGCTGAGGATAGAGCTGACAGTGATTTGCAGGGCCCCAGATCACCTCGCTGCAGTCCAACACATTATCCTACACAGGCACATCAGTTATTCACTGGTCTCTTTAGTGGTACATCAATGCAACACGTCTGAACACAGCTTGTTGACTTTGAAATGCTCAGCGACAAAGGATTATAAGGGCTAGAAGTGCCCTGTATAAATACACTGAGGCATAAACAAGGGAGAGCAACAAAAGCTCTCTAAGCTAATGGCCAATGCTCTTACCAGAACCAATGGGATTTAATACCCGAGATTACAATTAAAGCAAGGTCTATAAAACTTCAGTCATGTAGGGGGAACAGAAAAGACAGCAGGAGTTTTAAAATGATCAGCTGGTGAAAGGTGTTGGTGTTCTGACTGCCTAGAAAGTGCTGCGACACACAGATGCATTGCGTGTCCTATTCACTCTGGAACAGTAAACACTCCTCCAGAATGGCATGTGTACTTCACTGCATCACTTCAGAGCAGAGCTTCTATGGGGGAACTTCTTGTCCAGACTGAGGGATGTCAGGGCTGTCAGAAATTCTTGAGGTTTTAACATAAGCTGTGAATTTCCCGAATTCATAGTACCCAGCAAGGAGATAACAAGGAGATGGTATTCCTGTAATGTTTTTATTTCTCCTTGAGAAGTTCCTCCATGCTAGGCTGTGAGGCTAACCAGAATTTTCTTGTTTCATGGAGTGAAAGTACAACGTGGAGAGTACAATGATCACTGTGAGTACCAAGTCAGTGAGGGCAGACACTTTCCTTAAGAGTGTTCTGCTCTCAGGCCCACATCCAGCATCTCACAACAAATGCAACAAAGATCTCCAGGGATTTGTCTTACTCATCAAACCCTAGTTTTTGGCTGCTGGGTCTGCCTGACCTAAAGATCTGTATTCCCACAGAGAAGTTCTACAGATATGGGCATGACCAGCTCCCACCTGCCCTCAGCTACATCTTTCTGAGGACACAGCTCAAGGGCTTTCAGCTTGAATTCTCTTGGACTCTGTGTCTCTTTGCTGTGTCAGTGGTGGGAAGGTTTGCCTGGATCTCAGGAGAGAAACTGTGAAAAGGACACTGTGTGGGGACTATCTGTGCTAGAGGAACTTTTTGCTCATGTCTGCCTGAAGAACAAGTTTCACCCCAAGGCAGATTCAAATCAGGCTCCAACCTAACTTCTGCCCAGTTGAATAAATGGTCTCAGGCTTAAATGATATCCCAGAATGGGTGAGGGTTGATTTTTTTTTCCTGCATGGATGATCAAGCATTTTGGATTACAGTTTGGGTAGCTTGTTTACATACAGCAGACAAATCCTAAACTAATACGAAAAGTATTCTGCCCAAGAAACTTGACCACGTAACTTAACTCAGAAGCTGACACCAGCTTTTATTTTTTACAGGTTATTTTTACTGATAAATCTTAGATGTTCAGGTTTGCTGAGAAGAGCGGGAGTTTACTTCCCATACCAGAGAAAGGGCAGAAATAAGCTTGAGACATGGGGAAGTTTTTCACTAACATATGTTTAGTATTTCAGATATTTAAATACTGCTAAAAATTCAGCAGAATGCTTTTTTTGCTGACTTTGAAAATTATTGTTTGCAGTGCTACAAAAGATTATTTTGTCATGAAAGACTTCGCTGCTCTGGTTTTTCCCCAGTTGTTGAATCTGGGGTACATTCTAGTGTGAATGCCTGAGAGCCAGAAAGCAATAATGATTAGAAACGTGTTCTTTTATATTCCCTATTCTCCATAGAAAAAAACCCCCACACATAAAGTAAGAAGCAAAAATAGTGACAACAAATTGCTTTAGAAATAGTTTGATAATAAACAAAAATCTATCATGACATTATGAAGAGACCCACTTTTCCAGCCATACCCTTTTTAAAATTCTCAGTATTCCCAAACTGGGATTTTTTTAACTGTCTGTATTTTAACCTACCTCTTTAAGTGTGTACACAATGTACACATTTTTTTTCCCTAATGTTCAAAATTAAGCTCCTCTGTGTGTCTTCCATGCTGAAGTTTATAACCTCAGCCTGCACAAGTCCAGTGCAGAAAGATCTACAGCCTCCAGGCAGAGCGAGGAAGCTCTTTAAAGATGAATCATTTTCATAAATGAGTGCAGAGGGAGGTCAAGCCAGGGGACACAGAAGGTTACATGTGTGGCTGAGATAAGGCCTCATTCATCCACTTCTTACTGTCAGGTCTTGATGGGTGAACATTGCCTTGAGCTCCCATAAAACATGTTGTTTGCAGGAAACTTGCAGGTGGTTCATAAAAAAGTCCAAACTGTTACCAAGAAATTTATCTCTCAACTGCTGGATCTGTTTATAATAGAAGTGAAGGATCTCATAGAGAAATTAAGTATCACAGACTGACTTATATTGGCTTGCCAGACTGAAAAACCCAACCTGCCTTCCAAATGCTGCACTAAAAATGTCAAAGCAATTGTATTGATGACATCTTGACAAGATACTGTACAAGTCTGTTAAAAATACAACAACAACAACAAAAGAATGTTGCCTGTTTATGGAAAACTTGTCCCTGGGGAAGGGATGTGGGTATTTAAGAGAGTTTTATGGAGGAAATTCAATCAGTTCTCCTTGAAACATTTGATTTTAGAGACTGTCAATCTTTTATTACTCCGGTGCCCATTCGAAAGGCCGTTTTTAAAAGGATGTCATTGTTTCTCCCTGGGTTTCTAAGCGGATATTCAGATAAAGCTGGGTTGGGCTGGCAGGGGGAAAAGGTGAGGGTTAAAATGATGTAGGAGGCATCATACAGTGGACAGTTTGATGTTGTTGTGGATATTTATCCACTGAGTGCCAGATTTGAGACCTTTTGAAGTCAATGAAGCCTCTTTTTTGACTTCACTACTTTTAGCTCCAAGGAACTGTACAGAGACCTCCAGCTGGTTTCACATAAACTACCCTAGAGCCATCAAACAGTAGCAGCTTTCAACATGTACCAACCTGAAAAGTGTTCACATTCATGTTCAAAAGTCCCTCCACTCCCCTCTCTCCTCCACAAAAAAATACAAAGTTAAGTTTTCTACATTCTCCTGAACTTGTTCTCCCATGCTTTCGTATTCATAGATTTTTGTGGCCCGAAGGAGCCATTATGATAATCTGGTGTGACCTCCTGAAATCAATGTATCAATGGGATTGCACCAACATTATGGGAACAGTGTTTGGCCTCTAGACATCCTGCCATATAGAGGCAACACTGAATGAATTAAAATGGGATAGGGCATTCATTATGAATTATTTGCTTTGGGGGTTATACATCCAACATTCAGCCACACTCGGGGTTTTTTACTGTAGTCAAAAGAAGAAAAATATTTTCCCCAGAAGGGTCTTTGCATAAGTTGTGTGTGTCCATCTCAGTGCTGTTGCTGCAGTTCTCAGGCAGAGCATGACCGGAGCCCCAAGTTTTAGCTAAAGTCTTTGCGAAGGTTTTGATCAAAAAATTAATTTTTTACTATACATTCTCCTGGCCAGTTCTTTCTCACCAACTTCTCTTGCAGCTGAACTCCCCATTATCTGTGTGCAATGCCCATGGGGTGTCACTCTGCCCGGTCACCAGCAATGATGACACTGGTACAGCACGGGTCTGGTGCTCCATCCTCAATGAGTTGTTCAAACATCTCGTGCACCACTCAGGGCTTCCCCACAGATTTATGTAAATAACATCTACACACAGAAGGGTCAGCATTTGGTGTTGGGCTGTAGTAACCCTATACTGCCCATTTCCAAGGATCAGTGTGGTGTCATCTAACTCAGATCCCCTTAAAAACACAACCTCAAAGTATGCTGTCGCATGACAGAGAGTCTGAAATTGCACTGGGCCAAGGTCATTTCCTGGAAATTGCTGTAATGTCAGCAAAATAAAGCCTCATGTTAACAAAAACCTGAGAATCCTAAGGCATATAAGAAACCTTGGTCCATCAGATCCATCTTTCACCTCCAACATCCCCAGGTCACCATTAAGGGTTTTAATAGGGGCACATCCACATCTACAACCTAGACCAGTTCCCACTCTCAGAAAGTGTCAATGACAATCACAGGGCCCCAGATACAATGTAACTGCTTCTTAATTAAAGGAAATTTAATGAGAATTGCTGGTAAACAAACATCAGGTGATTATAGGATGACATCTCTCCACAGATTACTGAGTAATTGCACTTCTCTGACCCAAAAGGAATTTCCATGAAACTTGCAGCGAGGCTTAGAAGACAGAGATAATTAGGTCTTTATGCTCTGCAACTTTTAGACTTTTTTTTCCCTTCACATCCAAGCATACAGAAATTATCAGAGGCTGCATCACCCCTAACACATTAAGTCCCACTTAGAGAGATGGTAACTTTCCTGGTTCCCCCAGGTGCTCAGCTTCCTTCAGATGCTGCCAAGCTCTCATTAGCTTCTGCTTTGAAACTCCAACAGCAGTGAGGTAAAACTCTCCTCATCTGTCCACTCCTCTGCAAGAACTGCCCTTTGAAATCTCTGAAAAAAAGCACTATACTATAAATACAATTTTCAATTCCAAATCCACCATGCTGGAAGTGAACCTTTTGCTAAAAATAATATTCTCCATATGCAGCTGGAGTAAAATCCAATAGGGTTTTAAAGACCCAGCAGCCCTCCTGATGTAGCAGGATTTGTTAATATTATATTGGTTATATTTTTTTCTATCAGAACAACCTGATTTCTCAAAATCAAGATGTTTTTTGGGAGCTAGTTGACTGTGTTAATATTCTTGGTGGCAATGTTTCAAGAAGACCCCAAGATTAAATGGAATGTTAAGTTTGACCTTCTTTCTTTTCTTTGTTTAGAACTTTTTCCTTTGTTTTATTTTGTTTTCCTTGTTTTGACTTTTAATATTAACACTTTGCAAGTAACCTTCATCAGTTAGAATGGTGGTGCACAGTAGTTCAAGATGTTTTATGGACTTTCTGATTTCTATGACTATGTGTGGGCATTACCAAGCCAAAGCACTTCACAGAGCGGTGGGAGAGTAAAGAGGCAAGGATTTCATGAGGGCTCCTACCCTGACCCTTTGCTCTGGCATAACAACAAACATTTCTAGACCATCCTTGACAGATGTGTGTCTAACTTGCTTTGAAAAACCTCCAGTGGTAATGATTCTCCAGCCCATCAAGGCTGTGTTGTTCCTCTCCCTGGAGTTGGAAGGATTTTTTTATAACTAACCTTAAACTCTTCCCATTGCAAATTAAGCCCATTCCCTCTTGTCCTAGCAGCAGTGGACACAGAGAACAATTGATCACTGTCCTCTTAAAAACTCTATTATATGTTTGAAGACTCGTAACATGCCTCCCTTCCTTCACTGCTTTCCTAGACTAAACAAACTCAATTCCTTCAACTTTTCATTATAGGTCATGTTTTCTTAAACCTCTTTTCCTTCTGGATGCTTTCCAAGTGGTTTATTACTTTTTTTTTTAAAGTGTGGTGGTCAGGACTGCATACCTCAGGCCAGCTGACTCCCCACCTGTGCCAAATGGTTCAGACTAATGACATCCCTTTTGATAAGTGTGTTTCTATGTTTCCTTTAAAACAGCTTGTCTTTCCATTCCATGAAATATCACAATTTCTAATTACAAAAACAAATTTTGAAGTGCTGGAATTTCCCACACAGTGGGAGTAATTTCTTCCTTGGTACTGCAACATTTTAAGATGTTCCTGAAGTTGGAATACATTATACCATGGAGTATTGGAATCCACACAGTCTAAATATTTGTATGGAGAGCTTTTTACCTTTAGATACCATGTTGTTTTATGAGCAGAGTTTCTGCATTATGTTATGTGAGGTGGAAGGGGATCAAACCAAAAAAAAGGACCCATCCATTCTTCAGGTCACATCACAAGGCATCCTCTTCCCTCAGGTACCCTGCCATGAAGATGACATTCACCATATGAGGAGAGAAGCAAACAGCTGCTGAATCCAAGTTTAGGAATCCCTAGTGACCCACCCAGCTAAAAATGTACATGTAAATGTGCTTTAGATGCTCTATATTGGCTCAGCAGGGGGACCCTAAAGTCCAACAGTTTCCTCTACAATCAGAGGGAACTCATAACCTAAAGCAGGTTCTCTCCAAAACACACATTTTGAGTAAAATCTATGCAAATCTAGCCTTCCCTTGTCTTTGAGCTCAGGTGAGACATATATGCTTGCTCATTGCTCTGAGATTTTGGAGGTTTGGATACTCCCCCCAGCTCTGCCTCAGGGATTGACTGTTGGGTGACTGAGTAAATCATTTCCCTCTGCTTCAGTGTCCTATCTGCCAAATGTAGTTACCATGCTGTTCCTCCAGATAGTCCTTCACATTGACTCATGGGATTCTCTAAAGAAGAGGTAGATACTTTTATTTTTATTTAGAAAGGAAGAACAGCGCTGTAAAAAGTGACAGTAGATTAACTTTTATGGAGAATAGTGTCTCCCTTGATGAAATTAAATCAAATGTGTCTGAGACAGAATGGAAAAATATGGAACATGACATGCAGGAATGTCCCTTGCTCCCCTAAAAGTCTGCAGTAAATGAGACCCTGACGTGAGTATTTAAACATAATAAAAATATCCGTCTGACTGGACAGAATCCAGAATTTTCTGAAATATTTTTATTAATATCATTTCCTCTGCAATAGCCACAGGTCTTGCTTTCCATTAATGCTTTGGGCTCAGAAAGCTTCAGTCCCTGCTGGGCTCTATGGTTGGAAACTCCACAGAAGACATTGGAATTTGCCCAGTACATGTTAGTTAGGGAACTTGCTCTTTGCTGGAAATGTCCTTTCATGATGCCTTGAGGAAGACATTCACTTTTTGGAAAGAAAAGATGCAAAAAAACCCCTCAGATTTTCTGGACCTGAGTTCTACCTATATTAAGACTTGCATTTTAGGGCATTATTGACTCCATCATTCACTCAGCAGTGATAAAAGTGTATCTGTCCCTTCATAGATTAGTTACAACTGCAGGGTCTTCTGTAAGAAGAGGCTGAGGACTATTTCACCCCATACATTGCAGATATATTATTGAAAATTCAAAATCCACGAGAAGTACAACCTTATATTCTTAAGGAGCAGGCTTTTTTCCTTGACAAAGACCTACCATATATCCTTCATCTCTCATCGTGACCGAGCCACCAGAGGTCCTTAATGTCCCTTCACTGAAGAAGTTTATTTGCACCTTGTAACTCCCACCTCAACGACTGGCCCCTTTTTCTCCCCCTGTTCTGCACTTGATCTTATCTTCTGAAAGAGTCAATCCCCTTTGTCTCCTTTCGTGCCTTTGTTTTGGTATTTACAGAGTCTGGTGATAAATATCACCCCTATAGCTCTGTGAGGGCGCTGGTCTCTGTGGTGTCTTCCACCACCCACACACACTGGCATGACCTTTTCGTGCTATTACATGCCAAAAGTCCCTTCCTACTACACATGTTTTCGGCTAGATTTCCACTGCTGCTTTCTGTCTCCTTCTGCTGTTGTGCATGCTCAAGAATTGCCTACAACGGAGCACACAGAGCCACTTCAACCATATCATCCTAAGAGATTTGCTTTAATCCTTTGAATACCCTCTTCCCTCTACCAGCAAACTTTGCTTGCAACTTTTTTTTCTGGGGGGGGGCAGAATTTGTTTAATTTGTAAAGAATTAAGTAAGGTGATGCAAGTAATAACTGCTCATTTCAGGGTTTTTTTCCATGGACCACAACAAAATCCTCCATTAATTTTAGCACACCAATCCATATTCCACAGCTTCCAAGAGTAGTGTCAAAGGTGGTGGAAAAATTCATATCAATTGAAATGAAATTTTGCCACCCTTCATCTTCGTGATACCTGACATCATGAATTTATCATTGAGTTCACTGAGAGCAATTTTAGGAAAAAAAAAGTATTACTTTGGTATTAACTGGTATTAAGTAGTGGTGGGGAAATCTGAACAAAGGTGCATGAAAATAATGAAATCAAAAGCAGGAAGCCAGCACGTGGTTGACCAGCTAATTTTAAATAGAAAGTTTGGGGATTTTTCAGAGTACAGGAACTCTGGATTTTAGAGAAAAGCAGACTTTACAAGAGGCACATCTCTCCTGACTGCACGCAAGCAGAGAGGTTGCTGATATGGAAAATTACTTGGCCATTGGCCAACCTATATTTAAGTTCCTGTAAAGGGAATGAGAAATTTTTGGAAGAAAAAATCTCAAGGTAATACATTGACTAGTTATTATCACAGGGGATAAAAAGAGTCAGTAAATCAAGAAAGTTTAGAAAAAGAATATTAAATATACATCAGCTAAAGATGTATTCAGTGGCAGGGCATCCTCTGTGATATATCTTCCAAAGGGATAACAAAACAGAATAAAAATACTTGGGTGAACAGGGCAAAAGGAAATGAAGGAAGATAAAACACACCCAGATATCAAGTCACCTAGGTAGAAAAGAAATTATAAAATAATTATAAAATTATAAAAATACAATAATTAAACCACAAGTATAAAATTATGAGTATTTGAGTAAGTTATAAAGATATAATTATTTTCAGAAGCCACCAGGTGACTGTTTCTGAAGGTATCTTACTGTTGCCATTGGAGCAAGAAGCTTGAGAAATGGGGGACATTTCCTGAAAAAGCTGTGCCATAGGAAAAGCTGTGTGTCACAGGACTGAGTGAGCACCCCAAGGTAAATCCCACCCTAGACCAGAATAATGCTCTGGATTTGTGATCATGCTGTTTCCTTCTGCCCCCTGCCACCTCCGTGTCATCCCTTTGGGACTAGCTCACAAGGTTTAAAACAAATTTCTCAGCCATTAGCCAGAGGGGCAGCTTTATTCAGTGCAACTCAAGGGTTTTGCTTGGCCAATTTTTCCACACCTTCACTGCCTTGCTACTCCAAGAGACTCTGGTGGGAAGCATCCAGCAGCCACACTGCTCCCCAAGTGCTCAGTGTCTGAATACAAGAGGCATAACCTCCCTCAATCTGTCTCTTTGCTGCTGAGAGAATTTCCTGCCCCTAGGAAAAGAGGGCATCAGTCCACATTGGGTACTGGACAAAAAGGATGAATTGGGATGCTCAAGATAATGGTGATGAGTGCAATCATTTTGGGCACTGAAATATCCCTCCACTTCTCAGCTCATCCTGCTCATCACACAGACAATATTTTTTGCACGCAGATTAAACTGAGCCAACTGGATTTACCAAATGTGATGTGACTGTGTTTTGCCTGCCAAATTCAGCACCCCTTCATGAGTATGCACAAGTGAGTCATGATAGGGAAGGAATCAGACTGGAATGAACAGGTCTGATGTGACCTATCTGTTATAGGTAAACCCAGCTCCTGTTTCCTCTCCATCCTTCTTTAATGGCTGATTTTAATGTGAGATGAAACAACAAATTAGACAGATTTTTGTTCTACCTAGCAGTCATTCAGTTCCATATAATCCTTCAATTTTTTTCCTTCTAGCTGAAGATCTTTACCCATTATGCTGCACTGACCAATGCTATAGCCACATTTTTTCCCATTCTTAGGTCTGCAGCTCTCTCCCCCTTGGATTTCAGAACTCCCATGTTTGCAGCAGGCCTGATTCCACACTGGCACAGCTTTCAGCACAGCATTTGACGTGGCATGGCCTTGAATAGACAGAATATTAAGCAACATGACATAGTCTGTAAAAGCTTTTACAATATCACTGGGTATGGGCAGCCACACTGATGGACAAATCCCATCTGCTGTAAATCAGAGCTCTTCTATGAAGTTTTGCCAACTTATACCAGGTGAGAACTCCTCTTGCTATTATTAATGTATCCTTGTTATTTCCCCCCTACCTTGGTTTTATTGATACAAACAGGAGAAACCATGGAAAAGAAACTACCTTCTCAGTAATGTCTCATTGACCTCAACTGAGTAATTCACAGTATCAGAAAGGTGAGTAGGGCTGGAAGAGACTGAGTGGTTTTTTTTAAAGTCAAAAACATCTGGTTCCCATTTGAGAGAATTACTGAGTCTTCTTCAGTCCTTTAACCCTTTCACCCACGTTGTGTCTGTGCTTCCATGGTTTATGAGTTTTATCTCCCAAATCCTTTCAATGAATGAAACTTGATATAGAAAATTAATCTTTTCTACAGCCCCTTCCCAATGATTCAAAGAACTCCTACCTCACACTCCTCCCTAACACCAGCATTACTCGAGTTTAAGGCTGTGTCATGAACCTTTCCATTTGAAAGCCAGTATTCCTGCCAGAGTGGGAGTGTGGTAGGTAAGGTGCCAGCTTGGGGGTGGTTTTGTGTCTGACCCCAAGTACAAAGGATATTCCTGGCCATAAAAACCTTCAGAAAGCATTTTGCGGTGGGGATGATATGTGAGTTTTTCCAAAATAATCCAAAAAGAACTGATTTTTGACAGAAGGATTCCTAAATTTTGGAGCTTTCCTCTGGTATTTCTAAGGGCTGGTTTTCAGAAACTTCTAAATATTGGCTGATTGGATACCAGACATTTTAGATGCCCCCATTTGGGTACCCAAAGGTAAAAATGTCTGTATTCCACTCTAGATTTTTGAAACCATTGTGCCTCTAGCACACAGAGACTTCTTTTTCTTTTCAAATTAAGCTGAGGCAAGGCAGGGTGTTAGTCTAGATGTGAGGTCCAATTACATGAGGGATTTCTGAGTGGGAAGTGACCAAAATATTCCCTTCCAATTTGTTAGATCAGTCACTTGTACCTCTTCAGTAGAGCAGCTTGAATCAAGGTTACTCTCTGCTCTCATTGAGAGAAAATCCTGTTATTTGAACTTGCAAAGCTGAGAAAGGTTTGGCAAAACTGATGGTGCCAAAGTACCACATCCAGCCCTGCCCTTGGCCACAGCTGTACAGCCCTGGGAGGACCCACCTCTTGTGACCCCACTGCTATAGCATCTTTCCCCGAAAGGGAAGGAGAAAACGGAAGACCTGGAAATCTGATACTAGAGAAATGGAGATTAAGCACAGAAATGCCTTTAAAAATAATGTTTTGGGGTGACTTAAGTTGTATCCTAACTTAAGCCAAATGTTTCCTATGGGACCCTAAAAGAAAGGTAATACATTTGGTGCTGTAACCAGCACTTTTATCAGCACGGTGCTGAGCAACTGTGAAAATTTCAAGAGTAGATAACCCATGTCTTTGTCTCCTGGCAGTGGGAAACATCATCTGCTGTCCACTTAATTCTCCATCGTGCACTGGCATCAAGGCTGTGCTCAATGCACCTGTATCAGAATATTAGCAGTATGAAAAATTCTCTGGTTTTTCTTAACATTTGAGATTCTCTCCCCGCCCCCCAAAAAACCCTCTTGTTTCTCCCCTCAAAATGTCAACTTGTATGTTTTTTAACCAGCTGTACGTTATTTGTTAACCGAAAAAGAGGTTTAGCTTTGAAAGTATGACCTGCACCCATTAGAGACAATGGGATTGGGATTGCCCTTCAAAGATCTGATTCGCAGATGGACAAAGTATCCAAATTACCACTGATTACAGTATGAATAAGAGGAGCTGCACATCTATGAAATTCAGGCCTCAGATGACTATCAAATAATTAAGAACAGTTAGCAGCAGCCGCTAACATAAAACTTCATCAGAATTTCACATGCTGGCACGGACTGGGGAGTCTTAAGCAATAACAGAAACTGAGTTATACAATTAAAGCATATAGGGATGAATTCTGTTCCTGATAAAATCTGTGGGAAAATTGCCGTTGAATTCAACATGACCACCAAGATGTGCCCATAATAATTAGCAATGTGTGAAGCACTTTGGACACTTGGTAAAGCTGCCTAAATGAATTGCTGTGCTTCCGCAGGGAGGAACTGGACGTTGTATGACAAGTTTGTTGGCTTTGTTACAGGAACAGTCCGCAGGACAGCAATTCCATTTTACCACAGTTTTTGAGACTTGAAATTTGTTTTCCTTCCACATTGGAGGGAAGAAAAAGAGAGGAAAATAAAAAGCTTTTCAAATATTCTGTCAAATTAAATGACATTGGAATTTTAATGACGCTTTTGTGCTATCCATGTAACAAAAACCTGAGACTCTGCTTCCCCTGGAATACTCCCTTTGACTTGTCCTGAACCTCAATAATCTCACCAAGTGTCAACAAAACTTCTCTACAAAATGCTTTACCTTTGATGCAACATGTTTTAAAAAAATGTATTTAATTAACAGCTCTAATTAGTATGTAGCATGCAATTCCAGAGGTGAAAAGAAACTGTGCTGCATACCAAGAACCTTCCATCACAAGACAAATTCTCCTGGGGTTTTTAGGGTTCCCTGTCTTTCCCAATTGCTGTTGACAGCAGGTATGGACACTATCAATGTCCCTGCAGAAACATAACTTCTAGGCCAATGCACTCACTGTAGCTGAAAAAAATTTAAAATGAAAAATAAAAGCTACCAAGAGATCCATCAGAGATCCAGTTTTGTTCAGACTTTCCCATACAAGTGTTTTAGAGATATTTCTTGAGAACTTCATATTTATCGTATTTTGTACAACTAAAGAGAAAATGAGAAACCTACAATGTGATGGTGTTTTGAGACTTGAGTCTTGTAGGCTTAGTTACCTACTCAGCCAGAAAATTTCACTGTGCCCTGCTTCTGAATTTGTTCCATCCCTGGGAAATTGAAGAAAAACGTAATGTTAAAGACTGAATGTATTAAACTGGAAGTTGTTGAATTTTAGGTACTAAAGGCACTAAAGACAGATACTTTAATAATAGAGTCAAAGAATAATTCAGATTGGAAAGATCTATTGTGAATTGCTGGTCCACTTTAGAGCTTTGTGTTGTGAATAACAGGAACTAACCCTTTTTTATTATTATTATGGCATTTACTGTTTTTTTCCTAAGGACCCATTTTCCAAACTCAGTACAGTTTGTTGGTTTTATTGCAGAAAGGCTTATTTTAAGCAAAATTTCATGTCTCGTCAATCAAAATCAGCAGCAAATATGTCAAGTATAACAGTTTAGGGGAAAAAAAAGTCAATTTACCCTAAAATTTAGAAAACAAAACTTTTCAGGTTCCCATTTTCAAATCATGTTTCATTTTCAAATTCAGTTGAATTAAGTATGTCAATGAAATAAAAATCAAAACTAAATATTTCATTTATGGCCAAAGAAAATGTTTCTTTCATCACAAGTTTCTTTTTATTTTCATTTTGATAAGGAAAGTCCCACCAAAAAAGGTAACATTATCTCCCAGTCTTTTCAGAACAGTGGTTTAGCCACTAAAGCTGAACAAACCAAAGCCACCAAGCCGCTGGTATCTACAGGGCTTTTTTGGCTGAACAGTTTCTTTTTCTTTCCCTTTTTAGAGTATTAGAGAAAGGCGAGAAAGTGGAACTTGGAGTGGCAAATTCAAAAGTAAAAAAGGCAAAAAAATGGTGATATTTGAAATTTTTTCAGCATGTCTCCCTGGATATTTTGACCTTTTGGGGTTTTTTTCTTAATGCTGTTGTTCTTTTAGAAAAAAAAGATAAACAAATAAACCAAGGAAAAAAAAAGAAACAAGGCAAAAAAATCCCCCCAAAAAAGCAAGTGGAGGATTTCCATTCTCTGGATGTATGGAGCAGTAAGATCATCCTTTTGCAAGTGGAGAAATCTCATAACTCTTCTTTAGTCAACATCCAGGATTGACAGGGCACCTTAAAGGCCTCTCCATCCCAATGCACGTGCAGAGAAAAGCATGTTGTTCCCTTTCCAAGGAGCAGAGATGCTGACTGAGGAGGTGAACACCTGCACACCACCCAGAGGAGCTCACCACTGCCTCTCACCTGAAGGTTACTATCTCAAATCCAGCTCAAAGCTGGAGATAGGCACCTTACCTCTCTTCTTTCAGCTAAAACAAGCCAAGATCTACCGATATAAGGAGTGAAGATATCACTTTGCCCAAAATGGTTGGAGCATGCATCCAAGGTTTCATATCTGAAACTGGGGAAGAAGCTGGAGAGCCCCAAGACTCACCTTGCTTCTTTTGAGGAACAAGCTCTTCTGCCAAAACTAGCCTGGAGCAATCGCTTTCCTTGAGGAGAGCAAGGAATATGACTCTGATGAGTAAAGTCTTGCAATTCTGCAGAGTTTCAAAAGGCTCTCGGAGATATAAGAATACAAATCTGATGGAAAGCTAATGAAACTTTCACTCCTAAATCTCTTAGGTCCTTTTGAAACTTTGCTCACTTATCTTCAAAGCCCTGTTCAAGCATAAGTCTTGGAAATTTGCGTGGGTGATGCTATATAGGGATTAACAGCCATTTTATAGATGAGGAAACTGAGGTGAAGTGACGTGCCAAAGGCCACACAAGAAGTCGTGTCAAAGGATTCAGATGGAGGAGGATTAGCAAAGTGAGAGAGGGGTGTTTCATCACTTAAAAAATTTTGGAAAGAAGATCGAATGTTCATCAGATTTGTAATTGAAATCCTGGTCTGTTTGGCAGTAAAATACTATCATCCACTTAAAATTTCTGATTTTGAAAATTAAGTTTTTCTGTTCTTGGGTGGGTTTTTTCCTTCTCTTTCTGAATTCTTGTTACTTTTTCTTCTGTTTCTTATTTACTAATTTTTTTTTGGTTTTTTTTTTTTAAGGGAGTAGAGAAAGAAGATATAAGATGCAAATTAATGATATAGATCAAAAAAACTAAAAGATGGGAAAATATTCTGTTTAAGTGGACAATACAATCTCCTGTGAATTAGGAAAGAGCAAGGGTGGCAGAAAACTATGCTGAAGTGGTTAATAATAATGGGAATATTGTGACCCAATCACCTGAGAGTGTAAAAGACACTTTATTATAGAAAGAGAAAATATTAACCGATATAGTTGGAAAAAAAATAATGAGCTTTGGCATGCTCACATCTTTCAGATCTGAAGCTGCCAGTACACTTCAGTCTAACCAGAAGACTTAAACATTGGCTGTGTGCATAACTTAATTATGTTAATCATCTAAACAACTGGAGAGAAAAAGGTGGCTCACGAGCATGGAGAAAAAGCAGGTTCCATAGGGGCAGAGGTGATAAGGTTTTACTCCCTCTTGGACACAAGAAGCATGGGTAATTGCCTATGGAACTCTGAGGGATTATCTGGCAGTGTGAGTGAAATTACAATGTGCAAAAAAGCAGGTATGTCTTTAAACAGTGAGCTCAGGTTCCAGTGGCCAGTGCAGTGCAGAGCAACTCATCCTAATTATGAGCATTTACTTTGCTCCATCCTCTGGTTTTTCAGCCCACACAGTGTTCCCTGAAACTACAGCAATCCTAACGATGGCACTCCAGCAAATTAATTTAAAGGCAGCTTGGGGATACCTGCATGAACTTCAGTGACTGCGGTATAAACATCCCCAACTCTGGGGCGAAGAATGGGAGAGAAGAATGGGTGACTCACACACTAAGACAGGAGTGTGCCAGGCAAAGTCTTTCCAGGAAAGCGTGGAAGGCACCAACCTGTCTCCCAGACACAGGAACTAGCTGGGCAGGGGTTGACTGGTAGGATGTTGAGGAGGGAAGTAGTTGTTCAAAGCTAAAAGTGCCAAACCTTCCATGCCAGGGAAAAAATTACGGGTTGGGTAAAAGATGAACATGGGGCTGTGCTGACTTGGTAGAAAAGGCATAAGCAGTAAGAGAGATGTCCAGGTTGACACGATGTCTTCAAACTCTTCCACAGAGCAGGATACCACCCTTCTGGGAAGCAACTGAATGCACTAATCTCTGTCTAATAGAAGGGAAGTGCTGGAAAGACTTCATAACTCGCTCAAGAATTCAGGAGTCACAAAATACCTTTGTGAAATTAGGACCCTCTCTGAATGCAGAAACCAGTGACACCTCAGTGTAGGATACATTTAGTCATGGTTTAAAACTCCTTTGACACTTTAAACCTGGTTAAGTTCCTTAGAATTCATCTCCAGCCCAGATCCTTGGAAGGACTGATGCACTTAACTCCCACGGACATCATCCTCATCTTTAACCTGCCTTTCAAAATCTGACCCTGATTTGGTACTTCAGGGCCTTTGGCCTTGTTCCCCAAAGGTGTTGAGGAACATGTGCTCAGCATCATTGCCTACCCTGAGCACTTGGGGCTAGTGGCCTGGTCCCAAGCCTATCACTGCCAATAGAAAGATTTCCCCTGGCTTCAGTGGGCCTTGGAACAGTCTTAAAATCCTCAAATAACCTGCTCTGAAAGAGTCTACCCCCAAAATTAATCAAGGGAAGCAAGGTCTGTGAAAACACAGCCATCTACGTTCCCAGATCCCTCCCAACCCCTCCCTTCCCCTCCCCCACATTTCAAGCACTTCTGCAGGTGATTTCTGTAATTTTAATTAATTTTAATTGCCTGATTAATTTAATTGAAACACCACGGAAATTAAATGCACACATTATGGTGTGTAATTAACATTAAGGCAATGACACAAACTGGCCGGAGTGGAGCGAAGGTCTGTACGCTCTGTTAGTGATTCATGCTCTTCTATTGTTGGTGCTCAGGAACACAAGTTAGGAAGGAGTGTGAGACAGGGGCTGGTTTTGCAAGAGGTGCTGCTTGTTGGGAGAAAGCCACAGCAGGCTGGGATGAATTATGGATGGCATGGCATGAAGCCTTGTTGATGAAACCTGCCTTGATCTGGAGGGTTTCGTCATGCCACCTGGTGAAATGAATGTGGGGTATGGGGTGGGGTGGGGGAAGAAGGAGAGCTTTCCTCAACAGAGAAGAAAACCTCCTCAAGACAATGCAAAACGACAACAGTTGGGTTAAAACTTCCCTTTTGCGAGAAGTGTAAAAACTGCCTCTTTGGAAGAGGGCTATGTTCCATCTTTCCATCTCTGCCAGGAACCATGGATGTATTTGCACGTTAATTTTGAGTGTTCATTAGAGTAATTTTTTTGTTTTCCTAACCTAAGGCTTTTTTTATTATCAGGAGGGTGGATGGATATTTTAGACGATAAGATCTTGTTTGTTGGGTTTTTCTTGTGTTGTGCTTTTTTTTTTTTTGCTTTCTTTCCCCCCCTTGCTTTCTTTCTCTAACCTCATGTGTCAAATTCCAGTCTGTGTGAAAGGTGAGGGCGTGTTAGAGAAGACAATGAAATGTTCTGCATATGCAGGGAACTCTGGAAAAAGCTCAGGGCTTTGCTCATCCCACCCCACTCCACCCCTGCCACTCCCGAAGAGCAACACAACACAGATGGGTGAGATCATTGCTCCAAGTGGGTAATAAAACCAAACCAGAAAGGGTAATTTAGCAACCCTATATATGGAAAAATTGGCCAGTTTTGTGCAACCACCGACTACTGTGAAGATGCCAAGCTGACAGAGGCAGACCAGATAGGATCTTTCAGATCACTTCTGGTAAAGGCAGGGAGACTCCCCTTTACACATCTTATACAGTTGACACAAGTAAATAATTTTGGCCATTTTTCTTATCTCTTTTGTGGAAGAGCCAATTCCGAAATCTCTACTGCTTGCCACAAACCTACTCATTCAAGATAAAATTGTGGAGACTTTCCCGAGACAGAAAATTCCTCATTCTCTTTTCGTAGCTAAAAGTTCCGCCAGATCCATCGAACTTTTCTGTGGCCATCCCTGACCCACAGTCCACCAGACCATTCCCAGAGATAATGTCCCCAGCTGCATGTTCTCAGCACTTTCCAGGGCATGGAAGGATATTGCCAGACTGGGGAATGTGAATAATTATCTGTTCTGCAGGTAAAAAGCCTTATAGCAGTTTAAAAAAAAAAAAAAAAATTCCCACAGAAAGCAGGACTCTGCAGAATCAAAATCCATAACTTTTAAGAAAGCAAAGTAAAATGCCCACCTCAGTACCCAAGGGCTGAAGAAGAGCCATCCCATTCCCATAATTAAAAGGCAGTGATAGGATATTTCCTTTAAATTTTAGGAGACCGCATTAAACTCTCTACCCTCTCCAAGTGGATTCAAACTCATGCCTCCCACACGTGAAGAGCCTCTTAACCAGGCAGCATTAAGTATTTCCAATCCCTCTCAGTTGATGCTGTTCCACTTTGCAGCCCTACCTGGCTCTGGGATCCAGGTGCCTCCCTCCCAGGAGAGCAGCCTAATCAGCAGACTAGTGACTCACCCTGGCTCTTTGTGTGAGCTCTGAATTATTGCCTGCCAGCTGGAAGGGCTCCAGAGCCTTCCAGACCCCGCTGCCCTCAGATACCCTCCAGCCCAGAGGCTAGACCACTCAGCAGCTGGTTGGGAAACATCTGCTCAAATCAACTTTCTTCCTGATTCAGCTGCCTCCTCACCAAATATCCTACTCATCTCCCTGGGGAGTGCTATGGGAGCATGCTGCCTTTCATTCTTCCCTTTGGATCTCTTTCAATCTCAAAAAAAAATAATATTTGTCAATGCGTGGAGCAAACGAACTAATTCCTGAGGGTGCTGGTTAGCACTTTGTCTCTGGGTTTTCTGTGACTGCATATTCACATGAAATAAGATTTTTTAGACAGGAAAAGTGGAATATATTCACTCTTCTTCTCACCCAAGAGTATAGGCACTCTCTAAGAAAAAAGAAATATTTAAGCTGAGTTTCCCACTTCCTGCACAAAAATGCCAGTAGCTGAGCAACCTCTCATGGAGAAGATGTATCCTACTCTTATTTCTCTTCAGCTTTTGGGAACTCAAAAAAAGACTCTCTGGAATGAAATTACCAGGAGATTTAGCCCAAAATATTCAAGGAACATCAGGAAACTTTCACTTATGACCAAAAATTATTTATAAAAATAGATGGACCATCACTTCCAGGTCCATCTTTTCAGGTGCAGTTTTAAGGAGGAGCCCAAGGAAGCTTCAGGTGCCACCGTTAGGTCCCTCCTCTGCCCCCAGGCACCCAGTGATTCACAAAGGACCAGCAGCTGCCCTGCCCAGTGCCACAGCTTTTCCTTAGATCCCCAAAGCCAGACGAAGAACAGTTGCAGAGCAGCTCTCCACATGCACATGTGAGATGTCCTAGCTTGACCCTAGCTCCCTTTGAGCCCCAACACAAAAGGACAAAGGTCCTTGGTGTGGGGACCAGGGAGAGGGAGCAGGGTTTTAACCCTGCCTTTAAACAGAGAATCACAGAATGGTTGAGGTTGGAAGGGATCTCTGGAGGTCCCCTGGTCCTGCTCAAGCAGGGTAGCCTGGAGATGGCCATGGTTCAGGACCATGCCCCAGTGCCTTTTGAACATCTCCAAGGAAGGAGATTCCACAATCTCTCTGGGTGACCTGTGCCAGTGCTCTGTCCCCTCACAGTGAAAAGGGTTTCCTGATGCTGAGAGGGAATCTCCTTAGTTTCAGTTTGTGCCCATTGCCTCTGGTCCTGGAAACATCAAAAAAAAAATAGCGGACTATAAGTGTTCTTATATGAGATAAATATCCTGGTGAAATCTGGGTTTATTTTTTTGTTTTTAAACAGGGAAAACAAAAGGCCTTGGTTGTCCCTGTTGTGGCAATGAACTACATTGCACCATTGCCACCAATTCTATGGATGATTTCCAATCACATACAACTTTTAACAAAGCTGATATTTCTAATATTATATAAGCAATTAACCACTGCCATGATAGAACAACTCTATCCACTTCAGTGACTGATGTAGGTTCTGACCAAGGCATTGGATAGGATCTGAAGCCCATTGCAGACATTGGCAACTGGGGTTACTACTGAATTACCTTTTCACTTATACTTTGAAAGGATACTTTTATTCCAGAATTAAGTTTTGCTCTGAAGGACATTTTCATTTCTCATTACTCTGAAATATACTATATTCCCTGAAATTGTTCTAATTCGGAAAAAGGTGGAAGTTTATCTAATCCTGTACAGATGCATCTGTAGGGATAGGACTTTGAGCAACCTGGTGTAGTGGAAGGTGTCCCCGGCCATGGCAGAGGGTTAGATGATCTCTAAGGTCCCTTCCAAGCCAAACCATTCTATGAATCTATGAAGTGTATGACTTCCCAAACTTAATATTGCATTTCTTGCTTTCTGAATGCTTCGCCACCCAACCTGAACTATTTTGAAGCTTGTTGCTTGCTCAGAATAAATAACAGCTTCCATACGGATGCACAACTCAGTTTATTTATTAGGCACCATCTCCTGAATAATATTGGTCAGCTTCCAGAGACACCCCAAAATAGAACTGCATAATCAAGCTGGCAGGGGAGCAGGGAGAGGCAAAAACCAAGCAGTGGTCACTCAAATAAAAGAACCATAGTTCTTATATTGATTTCCTGACTTGAGTAGAGATTTTCTGGATTTGACTCCGAGGCAAACAACATACACATCCGGAGGTATATAGCATTAGATCCGCTGTGTTCAGCAGGAACCCATTGCTCTGGAAAGATCGTGGAGATTTCCCAGAGTTTATCCACAACTCCAAGGCAGGAATCACTATTCCCAAACACTCCTTTACGGATATAAGTTGGATCAGTACCCTGTAGTAATAGAGACTACAAATACCTGGAGCAGAAATAATATTTGGAGCAGCGAACAGAAGCCAGGATGAAAGCATCTCAGTCACCAGGGAACAAACTGGGAGTAAATGTGGTGAGTAAAAGTTGATGGGGAGCTGTGGGCTTGGAGTTCCTGTCTTGTCCTCTCTGCCTCCCTGGGGCAACAGGTGACTCGACAGATTTTCATAGCTCTCATGTCGAGACCTGAACAGGAGCTGAGAAGACAAATAAGAAGCTGTGAATCCCCTTCAGCATCAGTCCCAGCAAAGCAAGTGCTGAGCAGCACCAGTGCCAACCTACCCACTGCTGGTGGGAGCCAGACTGTTTCCTCCCCACCGTATCCATGACTGGATCACGACAGATCAGATGACATTCTACCTATATTCTCACCCAGAAAAACTGTCTGAACTCTGGAGAGCCTCATTCAGGTTTCTAGGTTTATACCAGAGGCACAAATGCCCTCTAACTCCCCCAAACTCCTCCCTTGCTTCCCAGGAAGCACAAACCCAGGATGCCGCAGGGCAATTAAAAGGCTTGCACTGCCGAATAAACAGTGACAAATTGTAGATTAAGAAAAAGCCTGTTATTTGTGTGAAAGAGGCAGCCTTTGCGGCCAAATGGATTCATCTGTCATTGCTACTGATTGCTCCCTTTCCACTGAACGTCCCCTTAGAAAAATGTAAATCCTATGTAAATCCTTTGTTATCACCCGACAATGTGCGTATCACAAGCTGCATGGGTTAGTACACAAGTCCATTTTTCTCCAGACTACACCACTCCTCTTTCAAATTTCAAGGTCTTAATGTCTCAAGAGTGAGGTGGCAGAAGACGTTCAACCCCCCTGGGACAGACTGAGCGAGGAAAGCCCTCACAAGAGGAGGAGAAGGGGAATCTCTTTATGGGTTTTGCTGCTGCAATCAGCCCCATTGCAGTTTATTCTCTTCAGGGAGATGAATGGAGGCTGAAACACAAACCCAGAGCTCGGAAGAAGAGCATCTCCCCACGGTGAAGAGGAAAACATAAAGAAGAGGAGGCAGGGAAAGCTAAACAACAGTGAACTGTGCAGAATTCACCTGCCACGGCACTTTCCCCAAAAGTTCATTCCCGTCTCTGTGCCATGTTGCCACCTTCACGCCACGTTGCCTGGGTTATGATAGAAAAATATAAAATATAAGTGTATTAGCCAGACCCATGTTTACAGAAAAGCCAACAAAAGTTTATCAAATGAATCCGAGGGCTGTGGCACTCAGCATTTGTTACTGAAACATTTATCAACCACGTTTACTGAGCAACCTGTGAAACACTGGGTCAGCCCCTCCACCAAACCCCGGGACAGACATGTACAGGTCACTGAAAGCTACATTAGGTTATCTCCTTCTTGGAACAACAGGACATAAAATACAAGTTAGTTTTTACATTTTGTTCTTAATACACTCTCATGGCACCCATGGGTGGATTTCAACCCTGTGAGCTTACCCGGATTGGGATAACATCGGCCTAACTACCAATCCAACAGAAGTCCTTCTAGTTTTCCAGAGGCCAGTATTCCTATTTGAAAAACCAGCCCCAGAGAGCTGTTTGTGGAGCTGTGATTACAAAGATAAAGAGTGAGGAGTTCCTGCTTGTAAGGTGGGCTTTAAAACCTCAGATTTCTGGGTTTTGTGATTACCTACTTTAATAGGTATATGGAAAATCGCTGTTATTAGATAATAATTTCATGAATGCACACCATTATTAAGGATGACTCCTGACATGTAAGTCCAGCTGCATCCAGGGAGTTGCTATTATTATTATTATTATTATTATTATTC
>VYXC01007878.1:3170547-3185782 GCA_013397175.1 Platysteira castanea
TTATTATTATTATTTACACCTTTTGGAGCTCAGCTTATTTTAAGGTCACAGGTACCCTGAGGTGACCCTGAGGTACCTCTAGCTTACTTCTCATGGTAAAAATCAAGTTACCTCTAGTTTAAGCTATAGATATTTGCTGAAGGAGTAGATGTTTGTATGCACTTGTAGGCAGTGGTGAGTTGGGGTAATTTATTCTAATGTCACCCACAATTAAAGACTTTTATTTTCACTCTCTCTAAAGACTACAAGACTTTGCTATTAAGGATGATTTTTGTGCAGTGAAGTAGACCTTGGCTACTTTGATCATAACTCTCAGGAACTGAGATCCACCATGCAAAGAATGGAAAAGGCTTTCCCAACCATGCATTTCTACCCCAGTCCTCATACCCAAACCCAGCTGCAAAGACCCTTTCCTTTGTGTGCTGTTTTGGCCACATAACCCTGCTCTGTGCATCCTTTCTCTGGTTCTGTTGCATCACACATAAGCTACTTATCTCCACCTTGGCAGTCATTAGGATTTCTGATTTGATCTCCTTCATGGGATACACCATTAAAAACTCAGCTGGTGTCCTGCTGGAGAAGACTGGTACCTTAAACACCATGTTTTCTTTTCCACATGTAGATTTAGGGAAGAGCTCCTATTTCTTCACTGTCTCTGATGTTGCTAGACAAATTATCTTTTTTAAGGGGTGTACTGAAGTGTCTGAGAGTGTCTGAAAGAAGAATCCAACCTCATGCTAATCAGCTAATTGCACTAGCAGCATCTCTCTGTCCTCACAGCTTTCAGCCGTTTCTGCAAGGTTCATCCTGCCCATCAGCCCTCAACTCTCTCTGCCACAGTCGCGTTCTATCTGCGTGGCTTGAGACCCCTGTGAACAACAGTGACATGATGCTGCACAGGGATTCCAGGGCGGGGAGGAAAGCAAAAGTTTGATGCCTTTGTGGCCATCTCTGTTTTGGCAGATGCAGAAGCAGACACACAGCAGCCAAGAACCAGCGCTGGTCTAACAGATGTTTGGCCAGTGTTTTGCCTGCACAGCTATGATATAGTTAGAGACCAACTTCAAACTGAAATTGCTGAAAAACTCTTGAGGAAATCCTGTCCTTTTAAGGGCCTCCTGCCAGTAAGAAGCCCATAGTCCAGCCATGGACATTCACACTGCGCAGAGACTGCCAAGCACCACAGTATCAAAAATTCCTATCTACTGTTATGGATGGCAGACCCAAAACTCTTCTAGGGAAGCCCAAGATGGCAGATGCCACCACTAGGCCATGCAAGATGCCTGCATGGTCATATCAGGCATTGTACAGTTCACCCATGGTGCAGTTCACACCCAAAAATTAACACAGGCTTGGGCACAAAGCACAGCTTGGCTGAGGAAGGTGTAAACTTGCAGCTTTATACAAAATGCACCAAGGAGATGTGGCCAGGGACACTGAGGATCATATTGACAAGGTACTTGTGTGCCTTCAGCTCTGCACAGGCCCCTAGTGGGGTTTTCAGAAGTGATTGCAGAGAGATAATGAGGTATATAAAGTCCTGCTGATCTCAGTACTGTTGAAGATCAAGGAATGAGTGCCTACATCTGTGAGATTTGGAAAGCTTTCTAAGCTCTCCTTTCCATTTTAAGAAGTCTAAATGTCTTCAGTAATCTAGCCCCAGTAGTCAGAGGAAACTGTATACAACAGCATTCTCCCAAATTAAAAAACTAAACACCAGATCCAAGCAAAGGACTTAAGTGCTAATTTTTTTTGGTGTCTGGCCCTGGAGCAGAAGCCCAAAGCACAGCATTAGGCCCTTGGGCTCTCCCTGCCTGATGCATAGGGAGTGTTAGGGATCTCAGAGAGTGGAGCCTTTCCTTGCACCTCCTCTCTGGTCCTGCTACAGCCTCAAGCCTGGAGGCTTAAAACCAGGAAGTCTGCCACAACAGGGAGCAGCCCCGGGGCGAGACTCCATGCGGTGCATCGGAAGCCACGGAAAGCAAGCCAATTTGGAAATGCTGAGCACAAAGGGTGTGCCCAAACTCCAACCCGTCCTAAAGTACATGAATCAGGTCTGCAAAGTAAAATATCTCCCTCCACTTAGGTTCCAGAGGGCCGAGCCCACTCCCGAGGGGAGACATCTGGAAGCACTCAGAGCTGTGCTTTGCTCACTCTTTTTAAACACAGACCAAGATAGGGGTGCACACACCTTTTTTTTTTTTTTTTTTATCAGGAGACAAGTTAGCGAAATCGCTGGCCCATGAAGTGAGAAATCTGGCTTCAGTGCTTCTTCAGCCTGGAGGGATCCAAACCACATTTCCCACCTCCCAAGAGAGGGCCCAAACCAAGGGGGGTAAAATGAGGTTGAGATTGGGGAGATAGGATGTGCAGCCGTCTCTTCTTGAAGCTGCACAGAAGTGCAGTCCGGGGGGCATACGGAGATCAAAGGAGCCTCCCGGAACCCAGACACACGTAGACCACCGCTCACAATCTCCTGGTTATGCTCTCAGCTGGCCAGCGTGGGCTGTGGGTTAGAGTTGCTCTAGTTAGAGCCTTTCATATGAAAATCAGTCATCGGGCAGAAAAGAACAGAACCACATCTCACAGCAGGGAGAGGAATCCAGCGTCTCCATTGCTTCTCCTCGCCGGAGGTGCCTGTATCAAAGAGTCGGGAATCAGGGAACTGCAGAGAGCTGTGAGATAACATTTTTGAATCTGTGGGCATCTTTGTTGTTTCTTTGGTGGTGGTTCTGAACAAAACTGTACTTGAAAATATGGCCCATCTCGCCAATTTGTTGTTCCAAACTCGAGGAGGGGATGTAGTGAACAGTGTTAGAGACTAGAAGCAGGTAAAGTTGCTTTTTTACATTTTCTGGGCCCTGTAAGCTAACCATAAGCAAGATTTCCTTACAGGAAATTAACTTCTTTTTTTTTCTTTAAATTCTGTGAGTCTATATTCCCTGGAATCACATGGGAGAGAGAGAAAGGACATGCTGGGGACATCTGGTCCTGCTGAGACCATGAAATTGGTCATGTACTTGGGGCAAAATGTTGGACCCCAGCAAAAGCTGCTGCCAAAGCATGGATCTCCCAGCAAATGTCCACCAACAGACTGGGCCAACCAGCCATGTCTGGCTCATGGGGTGGGTGAGGAAGGACATGGCTACATTCCTATCGTGTAGGACACCAGTCACCTGTGTGGAGCAGGAGGTGAGAGTGAGCTGGAGAGTTCTTAGTCTCAGTTGCTGAGACTTTAATGATCAATTCCTTTCTTACCTCATTTGCATCCTCATTCATTTGCTGTTTTTCTTGGCTCTAACAACCCCAAGGGCTAATTCTCCCTATACTAATGAAAGATAGGATTAATCAGTGGGTTCTCCCACGAGCTCATCCCTTGACTTCTTTCTGATGTGAGCCCAGGAGCAGAAAAACTGGTATGCCCAGGTAGCAGCTTTCCCTCCAGAAAATTCTCTTGTTTGAGGACATTTTTGAACCCCTTTGTGATTTTGGGCTGAAACAAAGGAAGAATATTAGTCCACAAATGAGTATGAGCAATCATTTTAGACAACTGTGGTCCAAATCTCCAAATACGCTCATGGATGTGAATTTGCATTTACCAGTGTGGGCTTTGCAGATGGGAATGCTGCCCGTGGAAGCACTAACACAGTTCTTGTGTGTAAAGCTCTGAGAAACTTGGTCAATTTTTAACAGCCCTGGTGAAAAGCCTCGGTATCATATGGGAGTGTATGTTTTTATGTATGCACAGTGTCTGGAGATGCCCTGGGAGCTCCTGTTTAGCAGAGACGCTGCCTTAGCACAATCCCTGGCCTCACCACCTACACTAGATTTTTAGGCATGGAGAAGAAGCAAAGTTTAAACATCCTCTCCAAGGTGGGACATGTCTAAGCAGTTCATGGCCTGGAACCTAGAACTTCCCATGGCCGTGATATGCATTCACTGCGCTTTCTGAAATGAAATTTCTCTTACTTCTCTGCATATTTTAGTAAATTCACCCAATCTCATTTTTCAACATTTGCATCTATCTCCATTTATCTTGCAAATTAAAATATTTCTGCATGACACTCTGACACACAGGAGGGAGAAAAAAAAACAACACAAAAGCATTTCTCAAAGTAACAGAACTACAGAGCTTTTCAAACTTCCTGTTTCATAGCCCTGATAGAAAAAGTACACTGAGTTCCTATGAAGCACCCTCCTGACATTTCCAGACTTATTAGCCAGTTTTCACACTGACTTCAATCAACCTCTTTAATCCTCCAAGGAAAGAGCATTTTTAATTCACCGATTGGCTGATAAGCTTGAAGCCAAAAAATGATTTACACGTAGATGAATTGTGCTTACAAGATGGAACTTCGAGCATTAGAAGCGGATCTGAATTTCCTATCTGTCATTTTATTTGCCACATTCATTTTTGCTCTGCCATTACCCTTGCTGATTATGATCTTTCAGCGCTATTGGGCTCCTGCTTCCACAGTTTTTAATCTGCCTTTAATCCCATAGATTTTAAATATTCCCCGGCACCGAGAGACTGGAGGCAATTAACTGCCCTTCTGATGCTCTCCTTATCAGTTGCCTCCTTGTATCTCTCAGAAGCAGCCTCAAGACACTTCCAGGCTGACAAATACTACCAGCATTTCTGATGAAGCAGCCGCAGCAAATGCAATGTGAAGTCCAGCTGCGTAACCTGATTCTAAAAATCCAGTCATTCAAAAAAATAAATAAATGCAGCACAGGCATCTAAACTCCTGTTCCATTTTGACTTGATGCAAACGGAAATAAAAAAATTACACCTTTAAGTTTTTAGGTTGGGGTTTTTTTAGGTTTTTCCTTTGGCTTTTTTTAAATTTTCTTTTCTTTCCTTTTTTTTTTTCCTGAGAGATAATTTTCTGTTTCTTCCAATCTGATTACTGTTTCAACTTGAAAAATGAGGCTGTTTTCCTCGATCTGCCAGGGCATTTCTGATGCCCGGAAAACAGATCTGCTGGGCAGCCAAAGATCCTTGGATCAGAATCCGCATCTTTTTGTTCTCAAACACTAACAATAAAAAATCGGCTGCACTAGTTCACCTACCACTAGTTGATGCAGTGTAAATTTTCCTACCTTTCTTAAAGGATGTCCACTCAAATTTGGGCTTTGTAAACTCAGCTCTACGCATTTTTCCATTACATCAATGATCTGATACTATAAATAAAGAATCAAATCAGTGTGACACAGCTCATGAAAAGATGTTTTTCATTAAAAGCCATCTGTTTATTCACTAACGTATACATTTACATAACCCTTCAAGAATGCTAAACTTTCATTCAAATAGGTCACATGGCAATAGTTGGGAAACACACAAAATTAAATGCAAAAGGCCCAATTCTCCATGGCTTTGCACCTAAGTAAATCAATAATAGCCCAGCAAAACAAGGGAAAGGTGTTATTATTTTCATCTCCTTTGTGCAGGCACAAATTACTACCTCTGAGATAAAAGAATTCATTTTTCTAGTAATATGTATACATATAAGTATATATGTATACCTATGTATACATATCTATGTGGGCATATCTATATCAGTTATAGACAACTGAGACTTCATCTTTAGAGATAATAATTTGACTAAAGCATAGAAGACAAATGATCTACCTAATTCATAAAAATGCCATCACTAAACTCCATGAGCTGGTAGGATGGTATGGAGTGGGAAATTTACCCAGGGTAAATATTCCCATTCTCATCTTGTTCCTAAAATAGCTAAAAATGGGTGTGTGAAGTTTATGTTCTTCTATTTATTAACTATCTTTTTTTTATTTATATGGTCAAAATAAAGGGGAAAGTGTGTATTAGAGTGAGGGAAAAGGAGGCAAAATCCCTGACAAGAAAGTAAAAAAAGTTTGGGTTCATAATCCATTTTTTGGGAACTTAAAATCAGCAATACTTTTCAAGGGCAAAGGTCCTCTCAACTTAGGATCCTGTTTTAATAAAGGCCAAAAGCAAACACGCACTGATCATAAGAAAAGTGCAGGCACATGACGGTACTTCCCAAATATGCCAGAAATTTGCAGTTCGAGAGTTTCTGAGCCAGAGATCATGTCCTTATATTTAACAACTTTAAATACCTTTCTCTTCCATTAACTTCTCCAGTGGCTCCCCTAAGCCATGCAGATTTTAAGCATCGACAGCATCCCGTGACAGTGAGTTCTCCAGCACAGCTCCCCAGCAGAGCCGCTGGTGTTTGGAGAAGATCTGCTGGGGTGTATCACATCGTGCTGGCTCGTTCCAAGCACTGGATAGATCAGATCCCCAAAAAGGTGCAGAAACACAAATTCTTGGAGTAAATTTATATTCCTCTGCTGAATCAAGTGAAGGCATTCCAACTAAGTCAGAGGAACTCGAACGATTCCTGCTTACTCAGTAGCTTATCTGAGGTTAGTGGAACTATGCTGATTCTCATTAGCTGAAAATTTAGCTCAATATTTTACTTTCGAACTTGTCTTACAGAATTACGAATTCCATTCCAGTCAAGCTGATATACTGTGCTCACAGCTGCAGGAGTCGAGCAATTAAATTGATAATATTTGATGATAGTGTATGTATGTGTGTGGGGGGAACACATTCAATTTTGTTTGGCTCTCAAAACAAAGTCTCTGATTTTTGCAAGGTTGCAATTCTGTCTCTCCATGTGCAATTGAGCCTGCCTTTCCCTTCCAAAGGGAGTGCCTGCATGCTGGAATTAAAATTTACTCATGACTATCAGGCAGCAATCTATGACCGATTTGTTCTCACAGTCTTCAAGGAAGGTTCGGAAGAATCAACATCAGAACAAGTTTTCTCTTTCCGTACGCATCAGTTTGCAAAGGCTGTCCCACAGGTCAACAGGGAGCTCACCCTTTGTGCAATGAGTTTCCAGTGTCTTAGCTCAGAACACCTCAACAGAGTCCTGGGAGGAGATGCTTCTCCTTGATGGACACATGTCCCATGAAAACTGACCATGAGTAACATCTTTATTTCCCATACCCCAAACCAAAAACCAAAAAATTACTTCTGTCCATTACTGTCCTGGATGAAATTTGGACCAGCAATATCAAGGTAGAAGTACCTCTTTAAAAGACTCTTTGTCTCCTTTCCCTCTTGTGCATTCCTGATTAAAGACCAGAAGAAAGCAGCCAAACATTGGTCTTGGATCCTGAGCCAAAAGCATCCAAGTCAAAATATTTCCTATTGATGCCATAGCCTCCAGAATGTATTACCAGTGAGTTACTATGACATTTGTATGGACGATGCTTTCCTGGTTATTATCCCTGGCTCTTTATATTTACAGATGGAATAAAACATACGTAGAAAAACAGTTTTTCTTTGTTGTACATTTGTGCAGTTCCTAATATAGGTACAACAGCAGACTTTGAATGTTGTAATAATATTAAAGATAAAACATAATCATACTGGTCATGCAGAGTTCAGCTGTGGAGTTTTCTATCTGCAGTGATGAACATTATGTTTTCAATCATAGAAAATAATTGTCATTTGCATTACTTAGTGTTCCTTATTATACTAGTAGTTCGAATTTATTAGTGCCTGGGATAACAAATAGCTCAACAATATTTTTAAATTAATATACAAAATAGTCATGGAGATATGTTTACTGCTGACCTGCAGATACTTCAGGGCTGAAAGGCACCAGCATAAGAGCAGGAAAGGACCAGGGAGATAAAAAGGTGACAAATTGTTCCTGAAATAATTAGTGTTAGTTTAAAGGTGAAAATACATATGTATATATGTACTTAGTTGAGTGATGACACATATCAAATTCATATGACACATATGAATGTATGGTTTATATGATACACAGCAGAGGGGTTTGTATAAAAATAGGTTGGGTTTTAGAGGAAATAACAGACCTTTGGTTAGATTTAGAATTTTATTTTTGTTGTCTTTTTTCTCAAGAAAACATAAACAATTACCCAAGAAAACAGCAAATTGTGGTAAGAGCAAACAGACCGAAGGAAGAAACTTTGTTATATAACACGACAAACCTGTGGTAACCATCTCCAGTGTGTGTTGTTTGCTGTGACTTACAGCTTTGCTTAAGCATTTTAAAGATTCTTGCAGGTCTTTTTCAAGCTGCCAGCTCTAGCCTAGGAATTATGGTAATGTGCCACTTCTGAGCCCTCGGCAGGATTTGCAACAGAGAAATCACATCAGCCTATGCTGATTAACAATTCCATTCCATCCAGAGATTTATATAAAAAAACTATCTTACATTTTGCTTTTTAATAAGAACGATCGCTATCTCAAATTGAGTCCCAGCAAATTTTAATAAAGGCCCAAGGTTGAGTGGCATTTTGCATGCTGATTTAGCTGTGATTGCTTGCTTTTGATGAGCACCAGCCGGGCATGTATAGCTTTCCTCAGAGCAGGTTTAAAGACCAGTAGTAAGGAAAAGGATAAAAATAAAAACTTCCAACTGAAATTCGAGGTCTTTTCTCTCTGTGATTGATTACTGAATAAATACCTACACATATCTCTGCATTCAACCCACAAGTAATATTCCCTACAGCAAAACAGCTGTTTTAATGGGTTTTAATATACTCCACTGTCAAAATATGTTAAGTTTGAAGGCTGCAATTATTAAAAAAAATAGATATTATCAATCTATTTATCTACCTATCTTCATGACAACTCATCAGTTTAATCAGCTGAGTATGGATTGGAATAAACTGGTGTTTTTATGCTGCGTTTGTATGAGGGTACCCATTTAGCAGATTTTTTTGCCATTGCTTTGGGTAGCACCTTCAGGGCTCCGAGTAATAGTGGCACATAGGTGAGATAAGGTGTCGGGTTTCTGTCGTTACGCAATAGAGACGGTCTCTGTCGGGGGTTGTTAAAAAAGAACAACAAATTGTCAGCACATAAGATTTTTTTAGTCACATTTTCCCCTCTTTGTATTTTGAGTAAAAATAGGCATTGGAAATATTTATTTGGAGAAAACTGTCTTCTGAAGATACAAGGGGGAAAAGAGGTTGTACAACACAGTTGAAGTCAGAGCTCGGTGGCAGAGTGTGTGTGTGTGTGTACACCTTATGAAAGCAGCAACGCCATAAAAGTGATCAGGTAAAGCATTCCATTTGTTTTGATTCCGCTTTTATGATTTTTCTTTTTCATCCCTCTCAATAAATTTTATTTCAACTTCTCTCATTAAAATAGTAACCCTTTCTTGCTCCAACTTGGGGAACAACACAGGCAAAAACCCTTTCATATAGGAACCATCCATCATCATTAGAAATAATGATCCTCCCACACAGTAACTAGTGCAATGTACGTGAAGGAGCAATTAATTCCCACCCAGTTTCCTTTGCCTCTTTCTCTTTGAGGGATTGCAAATGATAATTTAAAGAAACAGTGTGTGAAAGATGCTTTCAGTCACAGGAAAGCTATTTCCATCTTGTAAACTGGGAAATCGCGTTAGGTGAGACAAAAAGGATCCCGTATGATCTCAGTGGAGACATGGCCCTATTTCCCATATTAATGTCCCATGTTGCTTTAGCACACACAGGGAACCATTTTTACTGAACTGTTTTTGTTTCATAGGTAGTAAGAGAGGAAAACAATTAAAAGCAGTGGCCAGGACACTGAGAGGCAGCTCCCAGTAACCTGCCTTTAGCCTACCTGAGGCACATCACTTAAGCACGTACTTAAGTCCAAGGCTTAAGCCCATATACATTAGTCTGTGCATACAGAATAGTTTGGGCTGGAAGGGACCTCAAAGATCATGCAGCTTCAACATCCCTGCCATGGGCAGGAACATTTTCCACTAAACCAAGTTGCTCAAGCCCCATCCAGCATGGTCTGGAACACTTCCAGGAATGGGGAATCCACAGCTTCACTTTTCAAGCTCTTCCGGTGTCTCACCACTCACAAAGAGTTTCCTTTTTTACATTTAATCTAAATCTACCCTTTTCAGAGTAAAGCCATTATGATGAAGCCCATATGTCATTTTAACTTATCAGGACCCTGCATTAAGGCACTTCTGTAGCTTCTCTATATGGTTTGTGAAGAGAAGAGAAGAGAATCTCCTGGAAGGGGAATTCTGGGTGTCCATTAAAGGGCTCCATGGAGGCTGCCCTTCCTAAAGGACCTCAGCACTTTCTGAAGACATCTAACAGAAAAGACTTGGGGGAATTTCAACAATCAAAAAAATCACAATCCCCAAGCCCCTCCTTCCACCATCTCACCCTGGAGGTGCCTGGGTTCCTCGTGTGCCTGGCTTGGCCTGGGCAGCCCCACTGCCATCCAGCATGGCAAGGCAAGGTGGCACCAGAGTCCCCTGAGGGACCCAATCCTGGAGAAATTCTGGAACACACCTACCTCTCACTCACAAGATCACACCCTTCAAGAATGCAGCTGTAGTTGCTTTCTTCTTTTAAATGCAACTGGCAGGGGAGGAGGCAGCAGTGACCGTGCCCTCTGCTCCTGTAATAACCCCAGGATTAAAGCACTCACCTGGGAACCAGGACAGTGGGTCCTGGGCCCTCCTCAGCCCCAGGGGTTCAGAGTTCCCATTTCCCATGAAACCATCCTAAACTCTGAGCTATTGGGTGAGGGTGAGATCTGGGGCATGGGAAGGAGAAAGTATTTACTTCCTCCTTCAAACAATGTTGATGAGTAGAGAGAAAGCAATGAAGGAGTCATGGTACCCCAAGGTGACTTTCACGCAGAAAATGTGTCCATGCGCTAGGATTTAAAAAGACGACTGTCCTAAATTTCAGTTTCCATTTTTTTGTTTTTTGCCGCATGAGTATTTTGCACCACAGAGCTATGGATTGAGATTTGAAGGATGTAGAGGGTATAATCTCTAGGAGAAAACACTTTATTCATTAAATGCCTCTCTGACTCACTCACAAAATCGTCACTCCCCCTTTCCAAATCTCATACTGTGTCTAGATAAACAGATATCAGGCTGACACAAAAGGGGAAATGTCCCAGAAGCCCAGCATCTCTTTCTTCTCACAAAGGGTCGTGGGAATCTCTTCATCTCTCCTGCACAGGCCCACAGCTTGACCAAGGAATGCAGAAATGCTTTCTCCACCCAGCGTCACCTGCAGTCTTGTGGTTGGGGTACTCCCATGGCAATTGGGAAATGTAGGTTTGAACCTCCCAGGCAGAGGCAAACCCAAAACTTGTCTTGCTTTTCTTGGGCAAGTGGTTTTAACCACTGAACTACAACATAAATGGTGAGAGGCTCCTCCTTTTCCTTTGGTGGCTGTGTTTTTTGAAGGGAGCAAAGCAAAGCAAAGCTGACTTTGCTCAGTCCTTTGAAGACCAGCTCAGGTGAAGCCTGGGACCTACCTGTCGCAGCCATACTTCCCTGCAGCCCTGGTTTGGGCACTTCCACTTTGTGTTTTGTTTCTTGACCATTTACTGCTCTGTGTGGGGCTTTGGAAGGAGTTTTGTAAGGTATTAAATGAGTGTCACATGAGGTCTTAACACTCAACTGGGGGTCCATTCTGGGCACAGGTGCTCAAGGGTTAGGTACTGCTATGAGTTGTCCCATCTGGAATAAGTATTTAACACTCCTGTGTTAACGCCTTCTGCAAGTGACAAAACTTTCTCTGGTGGTGAATCTCTCAGGACTGTGAGCTTTCTTCTCCAGGTCTACCCTTCAAAAGAGTCCACAGAGCTAGAAACAAGCAGGGTAAGCACAGGGCCTCTTCCAGCAAGATACCCATGTGGATGACTTCAGACAGCTCCAAGAACAGCTGGGAATGTAATGCCTGCTATCCTGCTCTGGATCAGGCCTTAAGGACAGAGTTGAAACTTCAATAAAGGTTTTTATGAAGGAAGGAGGGATAACATACCACAACAGAGATGCCATTTCAAAAAATTGAATGACTTAAGGCAGATACTCAGAAACCATAGAGGTGACTGTGGGATGGCCTGGATCCTCAAAATATTCTGCGCCCTGGCTCAGACCCAGTTGGGCAGTTCAATGCATAGATCATTTACGGCATAAAACCAAGTTCAGTGGGACCACTCCTGCTTGCTGTCAAGAATGGTTTTAAATGTGCAGCTGGATGCAAGCCTAAACACTTAATACTTGGCCTAATTTAGCTTAAAAATATATAATAGGGAATAATGTCTGGCAGCGGATGCGTCAGAAAAGTGAAACTTCTTATCTGCCAGCATATTTTATAATAATAATACCAGCTTGTGACTTATCCCAGATGTTTACTTAGGGTAGAAAAGTGTCCTGAAACGCAAGTAAATATGCAGGTGTGAAATGAATTGATATAGTTTTCTTCATTTGAGAGAAAAATACATTTCTGATATCACTATATCACTCTGTCTCTTACTGCTATAATATGCCATGGGAGAATAAGCCACCACTTTCCATTTCTTGTCTTTTGAAGTTAATTTCCGATCCTAACAGTAAATCAGAGTTCTGTAATCTTGCTGATACATTACAGGGGAATGAAAATTTAATTTTTAATGAGATCTTTACTTTAAAAAAAAAAACTTACAAAAACGAAGTAAGCTGTGTTCAATCAAAAGTGCAGCTTTGGCATGCAATGGCTAAGTTTAGAATAAAAAGTAACATCAAAGAGATGTCTTTTAGTTTAATTTCAAACAGCACATACCACCTTGGAAGAGATAAATTCTGGAACATTTCTGTAAAATCTAGAAAATACCATTAAAGCCTAAGGAAATCTAAATAATAAGCAAAATATAACATTCACTGCTGAGAGAACAAAAGGACATCAAATCTTGTGTGTGGTCATCAGGAAGAGTAACATGCATGCGTAAAATAATCACAAGATCATGCTCAGTATACCCAGCTGAAGGATGTTCCCTGAAAATCCCTATGTGCCTCTCTTCCAGTGCCTGACTTTCTATGGTGTTACTTGAAAAGAATCCCAGAAATCTTTTTTGTATTTGGCAAATCCCTTCTGCCACAAATTATCTATGGGCACTCTGAGCATCTTGTGAGCTGCACAGTAAAAAAAGAGCCAGGGTCATCTAGGAATTGACAAAATATGCACACTAAGTGTTTCTTCTGTTGTGAAAACATGCAAAATTTCTAGACCCAAATAGTGCCCTCCACACTGATGGCCACTTCGGCATTTTCTGTGGGATCTGGCCTGTGAAATTTACAGGTCCTGGCTGCAAAAGGAGCATGAAGAGAGATTCAGCTGGAGAATTCTTAAAATCCATGAAAGTTGACGGTCTCTGGTAACGAATGAAAATTGAGAATGCCATTTTGCACACAACAAACGTGACATTGTGCCTACTTCCCAAGAGGCAATTAAGGTCAGCAATCAGCTTTCATGGATGTTAGCTCTGACTCAAAACACTTTCCAAAAGAAAAAACCAAAACCTCCAAGCCCACTTCCCTTTGGTGTGACAGCCATTTTTAAGACAACATTTTCACGGTAGCATGAGCTCCTTCCTGTCATTTTTAAGGCTGAAGAAAGCAGCAGCCCTCAGGCAGGAACCCATGAAAAGTCACATGCCATCGTGAAGCATCCAGGCCTCAATTCCAGAAAAAAGTCCATTTGAAGAAGCAATTAGAGTTTGGACCTATTTTACTTCAATATTTACTTCTACTGGAAAATCCTCCTCATGTCAAGCTGAGCAGCAATGTCAGAGAGATGCTGCAGAGACAAAGAATTATCCACTAAGCAGATAAAAACTAATGTCTGTGACAAACAACAACCTTTTGTCAAATCAGCACATTTTTAAAGACCACATTTTTTCTCAGCCTAGGCTGCGATTCCTATTTGTGCTTTCACACCATTGCTTTGAGACCTGATAAGATGCTATCAACAGGCCCTCTAAGTGCTCAAGAACCACTTTAAGGGGAATCACTGGGGCAATTACCATAAGCAGTGAAAGATATGGTATTTATTGATGGAAGATTAATATTGGCCACAATGCAATTGATTTTTTCCCTACAGCTTTATTTTCAAGTTCTTACAATGTTTTGCGGCCTGCTGTGGTGTTTCAGGTTTCTTCCTCTTTTAGATATGAATTTATTTTTAACTATCATTCTAATTGGTTGGAGTTCTTCCAAGAGTTTCCAATGTAATCTTAGCATGTTTGATATAAATTGCCCTAATTTAATTAATAAAAGGAATGATGAGTTGAAGAAGCTGTGAAGCAGGATCTTTGTGTTATCAAGTTTTGACATAAACATCCTAGATGTAGTAAGGCAGATTTTTCCATCTAAGGCTGATGTTTCTGAAAGAGCCACAAAACTAAAAGCTAGACCTAATGAGAAGACTTAGGTATATGCAAGCTAGGTGCTGTAATGCCTGCTTTTTAGGTGCTTGGGATGGCAAAAGAAATCCAAAACCCAGAGTTTGGCTACTCAGCTCTCCTTGTGGAGGTCAAACACTTCTGGCAGAACACAGATCAGCCAGAAAAACTGAGTCATTGAGGAGCTTTAAGCCTTCATGCAGAAATATGGAGCATGATGTGGAAAACAAAGGCATGGGAGGAAGGGAAAACGCAATTTTCCAGCAAATTTCTTCCCTTATGTTCCTTCAAAGGTTACAAGTAGTCAAAACTTGGGATTTTTTTTTTAATAAGTGCATATGGAGTTGAGTACAGTGTTAGACAGGTGCCAAGTGGTTGGAGCGACTACCCATGAAGGAGGCAAAGGGGTTCCTCAACTAGAGAGAATGCTTCGTGTCCCTCCCTCCTTAGCCCCATGTGAGGTGACATCCTGCCAGGGCCACTGAGACCTGTTCCTGGACCGCATGAGCCCCAGAGGATGCAGAATCATAAAATCAAAGAATCGTGGAATCATAGAATGTTTCGGGCTGGAAAGGATCTCAAAAATAACCTAATTCCAACCCCCTGCCATGGGCAGGAGCACCTTCCATTAGACCAGGTTGCTCAGGGTCCTGTACAACCTGGTCTTGAACACCTCCAGTGATGGGGTATCCACAACTTAAGATCACAAAACAGGGCTGGTTGCTGAGTGAGGACTGAAGATCTAGACCACTTGGACATCTGCAGTGGCACTTTAACATTTGTGTCCTTTTTTCTTAGTAAAGCTTTGGAAATGATGCCTTTACTTGCTCCTAGACAGCCATACATCAATATCAAGTAGATCTTCAAGGATGAAATTACAGAAGAGAAATTACTAGTATGTGATGAGTGCCAAGAATCAGACCTGGTGTTCACTGCATGATACTCAAAATATCTTAAAATAGAAACTTTCTGGGGTATCTTTAGCAAAAAAAAAAA